>AJFK01000200.1:0-89135 GCA_000467715.1 Hysterium pulicare CBS 123377 | reverse complement strand
ACCGCACTGCGGCCTGCCGCCTTGGAATTTGCAATTAGTCCCAAGCCATCATTTCTTCATAATCAGCTTATTGACTCCGTAGAGCAAGCGGTGTGCGGAATTATCACAATTCCCAGACAGAGAGGGCATTATGTCGATCAACAGAACGCAGAACTGAGGCAGAAATCGTGATATGGCTGATTCCTATAATCCCCAAGCTATGGGTTGGGGTTGCAATACGGAGTACTGGGAGTAAATGGGAAGAGGGCGCCCCCACGCCCCAACTACCCCTTTGAGTATTCCAGCCCATCTAGCTGGATATGATTTTCAGATGGTCCATGATGCGTTGATCTCATGCTGGGCCGGGTTCCTGAAGCTGGTCGTCGCCCTCCGCGTTTCCTGCTAGTCCTTCTCCACGAACGGATAATGCGTGGACCCTGCTGTCCTTCCCCGGCCCGGGTGAATAGCCGGGTATAATGTATACGCGTTCGTTGCAGGAACGACTTTGGCCAGTTGGTCGTCAGCGCAGTCTGTTCCTAAGAGGGTAGGGCGTTCTCAATAGGACTGGTCGTGAAATTGCATGAGGGTAGCACAGAAGACTTGACCTTGTGGCAGAGACCATGTGCAAGAAATTCGTTGGCTGAAATGCGTGAGACCAGCAGGAATATCAATGCAGGGGTCCGACAGACTGCCGAAGGCAATCCCCGACTGCTGCAGCTGCAAAGGAAGACGCCAGTTTCTTCATACGAGAAAAGGCGCCATTGGGGGATAAATGCCGGATAACGAGGAGCATCCCCTTGTCACAAATCATCCGGTTTGCAGTCAGACGGGTCGTTTTTCCAATGCATCGGGAGGGCTTGAACCTTATCCGATAATGCTGTTTCTTAACAGCAATGACGATCTGATAATGTGCGACAATACATGCCTACGTACGTGTCCAAGGGGTAATGAAGGGACTATAGCCTCGCCAAAACCTGGGATATGCTTTGTGAAACAATACCAAGCCCTGTGCCGTGAGCCCGCAAGACGCCTACTGTGATAATGACCAGCCAAAAGCGGTGGGCGAGGAATAGAACAACTTTTTGAGACCAGTACCAACCCCGCCGATGTGTTATGCAAGCGTTCCCGCCACCGACCAATGCAACCCAGTATGAACCAAAGCTATGCGCCAACGAGATCCTGAATCCTGAAAAAGCGAATGATGAAGAACCTAGCCCCAGAAAAGCACCGTAAATAGACGATTGGATATCAAAACGCTAGCTGATCGTTTGAGTGCGACCGCCACAAGACTTGATGAGATGCAAGACCGGTTCATGTTACAAGGAAATCCCAGCCCTGGTTCGAGATGATCGTCTCCCAATCCCAAGAGTTCTCGTCTCCTACGTCCATCATATCCCACACCTTCTCTGCGACCATCTTGGCATATTTGATATTACCCAAATTGGAATAAGCTTCGAGACCCTCAAAAGCCTGGGTTATCTCTGGTCGCTGTTCAGGATCGAATGCTGCGCAACCTAGCAGAAACACAGGCATGAGTATGACGCTTTGAGTTGAGCTGTCTGCGGGTAGTTGTCGTAGGAAATTGAGGCCTTCGTCCACGGCTGCTTTAAGGTTGACGTTAGGAGCGGAGGGTAGAATCGTGCGATGTAGGTAAAGCCACGTGCACTGCCTGTAGAGCATCGAAGCGATCCATCGAGGAGTTCCTGGTTTCTGTACGCATACCCAGCTTCGGAGTCCAGCGTCAATAGCCTGGGCGTCGCTGAGAATTTCATAGTCCACCAGAGGCTTTAGCTTTTCAGCCCTTCTCCATCTTATTTTATCGCGTAGCTGCCTGATTTTCGAGATATAACCGAATAAGCCATCAACAACTCCAAGAAGTGCGCCCGCTTCCGGTTGAATCATGAACTGCGGTAGCTCAAAGTTCTCCATCATTAGCACTGACCGCCGATCTAGTGAGGTTACTGAGTTCGAGACGTCGTGGTAGATGAAGAACTCGAAAAGGAACGATTGGAACTCCTGATTAGGTGATTTCTGTGTTTGTATCAAATGCTTCGCAGCGTCCATATGTGGCCTGTACTCGCCATTTACCTCACCAGCACATATGGATCGGAGGCAAAGTACTAGAGTTTGAGCTACGGTGGGATCTTCGATGAGGGCCGTTGAATCTCCAGCAATAGATTTCGCCATATTTTTGTCAGTTCTTAGGTTCTCCAGCGCGCTTTGGAAATGATGGATTTGTCTCTCTTGGAATGAGCTGTTGGGTTCATGCGACGTAAGATGTGAACCTGATAGGCAGAGGAGAGAATGCATCAAGCCGCGATGTCGGATCGCCATCGGTAGTAATATCTCCTTGAATGGGTTTTGTTGGTCAGTGAAAAGACTCAGCACTCGACTAACATTGAAGTTAAAGTGGTCCAAGAAATAGCGGTCCAGATCTGTTTCCACGCCTTCAATAAGGATAGGCAGGTCTCGAGGTCGATCAAAACTGAGTCTCCGACCTAGCAGCACCATCAGTAAGAAACTAGACTCCGTTGTGCAACCATTGTACGAACCTCCTTCTGCAGCACGCTGCTTCCCGCTCTTCCAGAATTCCTTTGGAGGGTAGCCTTCACAATGAACATTGTTCTTTTGACAATGTATGCCTGCGAATTATTAATCAGACACATGCATAATACGGAACTAGGTTTCGTACAGTGTGGCTTCGTCTCGTCACATTTCTTCTTCCTTCTCCTACAAGTGATACAACCTGTTTTAGAACGTCCCTTTGGGGGTCTCGTCAATGCAGTTGGAGGGGTTATTGGGTGTTTTCGTGGTCTGCCTCGAGGCCGTTTTGTAATAATCCTGTTCGGTGATGGGAGAGGGTCTTCAGCGATCGTGGGAATTTTTAGATCATCCATCTCGTCGTCGTCCAGTTCTTCAATCTTTGGGACTACATCATCGTCTATACTTGGTGTGTCGTTGTAACGTCGGATATGGAACCCAAATGTCGGCGTGTTTCTTGGACTTTCGCTGGAGGAGGAAGGGGAGGGTTGAGAGGAAGAGCTGATGCTTAGGCGGGTGCTGGATCGAGGCGGCACTGGACCGAATACAACGTCTGAAGCCATTCTGTATGCGTTTTGCTCAGTGGCAGAGGATGTGTGTGGTGACGGTGGTACTCGTGCATTGGTGGGTTTGCTCCACTTGTCGAGTTGCGAGTTTGGCGGTGGGACCTCTGCCTCAGGAGCGGATCCTACAGTTCGCTCCTGGAAGTCTGCCGGTGCAGACGAAATCACGGCGGCAGCAATCTTGACGGTGTTGTAAGAGAGACTGTTTGGGCCTGGATACTGGCATGAGCCAGAGACAGCTTGCGGGCGTCTGCACCATGCAGCAGCACGGTAAAAAAGCGAAAAGAGTGTTCACACTGTCGGGATCGTCGCTTCTGATAGACTGCCACGGCAACTTTCAATGCGCGGGGGATATTCCTTTAAGCGAACGACCTCCGTGCCATGCGACTCACACTAGACTGTTTCGGACGGGGTGCAGCAAATTGCTGAGAGCGAGCACTGATGTCTTCGGCTGGTTGGCGTTCGCGCACCGAGCTAATGGAGAGAAGACGATGGAAGTCGAGAACGACGTTGAAATTTGTTCTGTTATCGGGGATTGCCTGCCTCGGGAGCTGTAGCCGGGCGGTGGTGATCTGCTGAGCGGGGAGGGGAGGGGAGGAGAGACGAACCCTAAGTAAAGTGTCCGGGCAGGGTGCGAGAAGGAGTGATCCTATTGTAGCTAAGGGCACGAATAGTAGTGTAATGCGGAGGAAGATCGTTCTGCGGCCAGCGACAAGGAGCAATTCCACTCAACGACACAAGACCGCCGCCGCTAGGGTAGACCGTGCAACGGTCATGAATGGTTTAATGGACCTGGGATCCGGCCCGAGCTGATGGGCTTCTGAAGGCACAGCGCAGCGAGAGAATTGGGGGTTGGCAAGGGGCGAAGAGAAGAGACTAGGTGCGTTCGTGAAGACGGACAGGTGGGCAGGCCGGTTCGCTGGCTGCT
Source organism: Hysterium pulicare CBS 123377 (assembly GCA_000467715.1). Classification (NCBI taxonomy): domain Eukaryota; kingdom Fungi; phylum Ascomycota; class Dothideomycetes; order Hysteriales; family Hysteriaceae; genus Hysterium; species Hysterium pulicare. Next base: position 85,124 of record AJFK01000200.1, on the reverse strand, counting down.
CCGGGGGGCATGAGAGGTGCATATGAGTAGTGAGCGGAGGGAAGCTTCTCTGTACGCCCATGGCCAACGTCGGTGGAGTACGTACGTCCCGAATGCGAGGGCCAGGGTAAATGCTGCACGAGCGCTCACCTTGCCTGTATGGCTTGTCTGGCGTGAAGAGCGTAGAATAGCTCGATCAGTCGTAGGCCCAGAGGTAGGATCGAAAGTCGCTTAATGATAATAAAAGCGCAGTTAGTTTTGTGCTGCACCAAACCTATTCCTAACCTCCACCCAGCCAGCGCGGGCGGCATGCCCCCTGCCAGCATTTGCATCGCCGAGCCTGATTTACCCCATCCAAGGCCAAGCGCCATTGCAAGATGTGGACTAGCAGCATGATCTGCTTACGGCCCAGACGCCGTCAAACGCTGACCGGATGATGGAGGGCGGCACTATCGATGCATGTGCGCTGCTTGCGAACAATGTGGATAGCAGACTGAAGGCCTGCACCCGTGTTCACGGTCCTCGACGCCACGAAACCACTCTTTGGGGCGAGGTGGTGGCCGCTGGTGTCAGGAGTGCGACGAGATTGACGGCATCACTACCACACCACCGACCAGACGCCTAATGACCAAGCGACCCGGATTGAACGCTGACGCTGACTCTACGCTTCATTGATTGCCACCAGAGCACCTCCGTAGAGCAGAGAGCACGCGGACAGGGAGTTCTCATTTGTAATTCCCAGCATGCCGAACGTTTTGAAGCCGCAAAAGCAAGGACCGTCCTGCGCCTCATCGTAGATCCTGGGGAACTTCAAAATTTCATGGGGATGCACAGCGCCACCTCTGGTTAGGGGATGAGCAGGTCAAACCTTAAAAACCACTTGCCCCGCATTGTACCACCTTCAGCGTGCTGATGAAAAGCAATATACACCACTCCCGCTCTGGGATGCCTTACTAGCTGCTTACGTTTTATCCACGTTATCTTCAAAGCACGTCATGTCGCGGGCCAGTCGGAGAAATTCAGGAATGGACCTGCTCGACCGAATGCAATAACTGTAAGCACTTCTCGGAACACAAGGAGCCTGCAGCAATGACTTCAAGTGCGAATGTTCGTGCTCTCAGTGCAGAGCTGCTAAGCAGAGTGAGGTTGGGCATCAAGATTCCACGATTTAGTTGCCTATCTTGAAGCGTCTTTTGACTGGCTGGTCTAGTAGTAGGCCATGTTCGCGCCTAGTTCAATTCTACGTAGGTAGACCCCGGTGCCGTGAGGGCTAACTTTTGCCCGCGCCATCGTTGAGCTCTATCCAGGGTGAGTGATGACAAAACAAGACATCTCTCGAAACCAGTAATACATATCAATGTGGATTGGTCTGCTTGAAATGCGGGGAGGTGCCGAACAATCATGATTCATGGACAGTAGCAGTCACGCAACGAACCCTGAAAAGTTTCATTAGCAATTCACCTAAAGCTTGCAACATACCTTTTCGGTCGGGCATAAAGCCGTTCAGCTGCCCCAGGAGCAGTGGCGTTTACATGGCAACATAGTGATGCGTAACACCTCGGACTCGGATTTTGGAGGATTGCCAACGCTAGTCTGTAAGCTGCCCAGGGCTGAACCCAAATCGAATAGGGATGAATTGTTTGCAGGGGGCTGCAACAACCTGCGGTAGTCTCATGATTGGACGGAGAACTTGGTATTGGGTTCTGTCGTATGCAAGAACAATGCTGAAGCTATGTCTCGGGAGCGGACCAAGGTTCCCTCCCGAGCTCCCGAAGACGGACGGTTGGACAATCTGGGAGGCTAATCGATGCACGGATTTTCTTGCGAGCAAAGATCTCCATTGACGTTAGCTGAAAGCTTGGACCGTATCCACTTGCCGTGTTCCGCTGGGCTGCGCGTATACCAAGTTGTTTGGAAACCTTTGACATGGCTGTGCAAGTGGAATGGCTTCAACAATATATCGTGAAAGTCGTAGCCTGAAGCTCTAGGATGTGTCTGCGTCTATCAAGTCCGATGCTAGTCGTTTACATAGATCATTTGGAGTCGGTGAAGGTCATTAAGGCCAGTTGCCTCATTGAGCCCATCCAGAAAAATGCTTAGGTATAAGATAAGGTTTAGGCTTACAAGGAACCATACGCACACCCTTCCGATGTCGAACCCTCAAGTTTCTGACAGCATGCTTGGACATGTGATACTTCATTTCCGGAATTGTGTCAATAGAGAAACCCCTCTCTTCTTTTGGGGCCAGATCTTTCGTCAATGAAATCACGCCGAAGCTTGATAATACGAAGCGAGATTTTGAGCGGCGTCTTACTGGCGAGCAACTCCTCGATGCATCGTCCGACTTAGTAGCTCGGCGGAGATGGACAGGCGTCATCGAATACATGATTCCCCTGCATGTGAGGCTACAAGTATAGCATTGATGTGAGATGATATGCATTAGTTTGTTCCACGCGTGTTTGTCCGCGGCTTCACCTCGGAAAGGTGGCCCGATATCAAAGAAAGCGCCGGTGCTGCCCTCATATGGAAGTGGGAGGTTTGGACTGAAAGAGGGTTACTTAGCTGGTAATCAAGCGATTGGTCGTGAAGCGGTCGAGAATGATGTGCATTAGCGTCATGTGCCAGCAGAAGGTGGGTAGTGACTGATCCGAGAAAGTGGAGGTGGCTGGACTCGAGGCAACTGCAGGTGAGACAAGTTCTTGATACACCAAAAGTGTATTGGACCGGCCCAGGCTGTGGGGCATCTGGAGCTCGATCTGCACACGCATGTTTTCTTGGCCATGCAGGAAAGACTTCCCGAGGTTGAGGAACACGGTACGGAATCGAATGTCCAACAAGACGGGAGCACCTGGTATCCATACAGTATCAAAAGTGGAATGCTCCGTATTGTCATCTGCGTGTATGCTGCATTAGAATACATGATTCGATGCGCGTCTGTCGCATAGATCGACCACTCTACCACCCTTCGTACCTCCGTACGTTGCCCTGTTGATCGGGCAATACCGAATTGGATGCGGAGCCCGGCAGAAGGTCCAGCAAAATGTTTGTTTCATTTGCAGCCATAATCATATGCTCGGCCCGACCTCTAGCGGGCTTGGCATCATAGCTCCCGATCACGTGCCCTCAATTTGGAACGTCAAAGCGAAAGAAACGCGACGTTGAAGACGGACATTCACTATCAAACTCACCGTCCTCAACGACTCTCTAACAATCATGCGTCATATTTATCTCAAGCTAGCGACTCTATAGCCAGAAATCCTGATCTCTCGACATCCAAGTCCATCGGACTACGGCCAGGATGTTCAACTTCACGCCTCTCCTTGGTGCCCAATCTACCTCACCAGCTTCGCAGTCTCTACTGGAATTCGATGGCGGGATAAAGATACTAATAGATGTTGGCTGGGATGAGAGCTTCGATGTCGAAAAGCTAAAAGAGCTGGAAAGGTACGTATATACCTGGGCATCAAGCCTTGACGTCTCTTTTGTCTATTGCCCTTGGCCTAGAGCTTTAAATTATTGACAAACTCCTCTATTCACATACTAACACTATGTAGACAAGTTCCCACTCTATCTGTGATCCTGCTTACACATGCGACGACCGCACATCTTGGAGCATTTGCGTATTGTTGCAAAAACATCCCCTTATTCACGCGCATACCAATCTATGCTACCCTTCCCGTCATCTCTCTGGGCCGAACCCTTTTGCAGGATCTCTACGCCTCAACACCCCTTGCCTCATCGATTATTCCTAAGCACGCACTTTCCGAGTCAGCGTTCTCTTTTCCTTCGTTCCGAGAAGGAAGTAATCCGAACATACTTCTGCAACCTCCAACACCGGATGAAATTGCCGGCTACTTCTCCTTAATCCATCCTCTCAAATACTCACAACCACATCAACCTCTGCCCTCGCCCTTCTCGCCTCCTCTTAGTGGCCTTACAATCACCGCATACAGCGCAGGACATACTTTAGGGGGGACAATATGGCATATTCAGCATGGACTAGAATCTATAGTATATGCAGTGGATTGGAACCAAGCTAGGGAGCACGTCCTTGCAGGCGCTGCCTTTCTTGGAGGAGCCGGCACCGGTGTTTCGGAAGTGCTCGAGCAACTTCGACGGCCAACCGCCATGATATGTAGTAGCAGGGGTTCTGGACCGGTTACGCTAGCTGGCGGTCGCAAAAAGAGAGATGACACCCTTTTAGAAATGATTCGAGAAACAGTCAAAAATGGCGGGACAGTTCTTATACCATCCGATTCAAGTGCTCGCGTACTTGAGCTGGCTTATCTTTTGGAAGAATCGTGGTCGGCGGAGGCGGCTTCCGGAGAAGGCGCCAACTCGCTGAGAAATTCCAAGCTTTACCTGGCCAGTAGGACGAGCGGAGCAACTATGAGATATGTGCGCAGCATGCTGGAGTGGATGGAGGAAGGAATAGTAAAGGAATTCGAAACGGCGAGTGGGGCTCAAGAGAGTTTAGGCCACAGGCGTACGAGAAGTCAGCAACGACCATCCAATGGACCTGGCAAATCCGATGAAGAAAAGGTCATTAGGGCGCCTTTTGACTTCAAATACGTAAAGCTCGTGGAACGGAAGACACAAATCAGCCGCATGCTAGCAGCAACAGGTCCACGAGTGATTCTGGCTAGTGACACATCTTTCGAGTGGGGATTCTCGAAAGACACGATTCGAAGCATCGCTTCCGACAAACGAAACCTTATCATCCTAACCGAGCGTGTTGGAGAAGCATCCGAGCAAAAGAAAGGTTTGGGGCGGTTTCTATGGGATCTATGGAATGAGAGAAGGGGCCAAGTGGCGTCAACGGATGCAGATGACAGTGCTGCAGCTGTTATTGATGCAGCTAGCAGTGGAGCAACTCTGCAGACAATTCAGAAGACTCCTCTAGCTGGAAACGAGCTTCGGGTGTATGAGCAATATCTTGCTAGGCAGCGTCAATTACAAAACACAATGCAAGGCGAGACTAACACAACGCTGGAGACCTCTGCTGACGTCGTGGACGACCATTCGGCCTCGACTTCGACCACATCAGAAGACTCAGATATCGAGCATCAAGGAAAGGCGCTCAATGCCGCCGCAACCCTGGCCCATGGACGACACAAACTAGGTCTCAGCGATGCAGAGTTGGGCATCAATATTCTCATCCGACGAAAGAACGTTTACGACTACGAGGTCAGAGGTAAAAGGGGCCGAGAGAAGATGTTTCCATTCGTGTCGAAGCGGAAACGTGGCGACGACTTCGGAGATCTGATACGACCAGAAGAATACCTACGAGCCGAGGAACGTGATGAAGTCGATGGAGAAGATATGCGTGAAGGTGCCACTAAGAAAGAGAATGCTGTCGGGCAAAAGAGGAGGTGGGACGACATTGCTATACGAAACACAGATGGAAGCCGCCGTATCTCTAACGGTACTTCGAAACGGCGAAAGGCTGCCGATGGACGTGCCGCTTCGGCCGATTCCGGGGCAAGTGCCGCCGAATCCGAAAGCGAATCGGAGGAAGAAGTCGACGACGAAGCTGGAACGGCCGCAGAAGGCCCTTCCAAGGTCATCTTTGGCGCCGAAACCATCCGTTTGGAATGCCGGATTTCATTCGTGGATTTTTCAGGTCTCCACGACAAACGTAGCATTCAGATGCTTGTACCACTTATCAAACCCAGAAAGCTCATCCTAGTATCGGGCGAACCGACCGAGACCAACGAGCTTGCAGAAGATTGCCGTAGGCTCCTCAACGTTGGATCTGGCGAAGCGACCGAAGGTGGAATCGATGTCTTCACCCCCAAAGTCGGGATGACTATCGATGCCAGTGTCGATACCAATGCTTGGACAGTCAAGCTCAGTCGAGGAATGATCCGAAAGCTGCAGTGGCAGAAGGTCAAAGGGCTTGGAGTCGTAGCAATTACAGGACGGCTCGAACCAGCGTCACTCGAGGAACAAAACGTTCAAGAAGGCACCAAGAAGAAGCTCAAAACTATCAAAGGAGATGGCCAAGATGCACCGACCAACGACACAGAAATGTCTGATATCGATGCCACGCCGATCCTTGATGTAGTGCCAGCCAACATGGGCGCTGCGACCCGATCCGTAGCACAACCCTTCCACGTCGGCGACCTCAGGTTAGCAGACCTCCGCAAGATCATGCAGGCATCAGGCATGTCTGCTGAGTTCAGAGGCGAGGGTACGCTGGTTATCAATGGAACGGTAGCTGTCAGGAAGACCGGAACGGGCAAGATTGAAGTCGATGGTGGAGCTTACAGCATGGCGGACCCAAGGAATACCGAGGCGGGAACTTTCTTCAAAGTGAAGAGGAAGATTTATGAGGGTCTGGCTGTCGTTGCCGGTGGTTGAGGGTTCATGGTTTTGGGGTCTTTTGCGCATGCGTTCCATCTAACTTCTCATCACGTGTCTAAGTATACTACCTAGGTATTTTCGAACATGACGTCCTGCATGTCTCACTTATTAAGCTAAATTCGTCAAATATTTTCCATCAGCATCTAAACATCTGTGAAACGCAAGCCTATGCTCACATCTACACAAAGACATGGGAAAATTAATGGTATAACGTCTAATACAAATCTAAACACAAAAGAGTTGCTTGTACGACATATGTCGTCGGTCCTGATCCAATGCTATCGTATCCCTAAACGCCATCGCCATGCAATATGCTCCTATTGTCTACACCTCCATTACCGATACGCCACTCGCAGTTTCCACACCGTTTGAGCCCTTTGAAGTGAAGGTGCTGCTTCGAGGCCCACCGCAAATCCAGAGCGCCAAAACTACTTTCTTTGGCTATGCCTTCACACTCAAGCGGTTAACCCAAGCCGCATATTCTCCACCGTTCTCCCCCCAACTCCTTTAAGCAAAGCCAGGCTCTCCAAATCCCTCACTTCCTCATCCTCCATCTCGACCAGACAACCAACTATTACATCCGCCTTTTTCGTTCCAACACCTTTCAATGCTTTGATTTGTGACACGTCTTTTGAGTTGATTATTTTGAGGAGTTGGGCAGTCCGTGGAGACTGGTCACCAGGCTGAGAGGATGGAGCGAGGTCGAAAGAGGGCGGCTCGTCGCGGAATACGGAAACCTTCTTTGCTCTTAGTTTCGTTTGCTTGCGGGCGGTTTTGGGCTTGTAGTGGAAACTATCGTCGGATGCGTAGGAGGCATCGTTATCTGATTCAGGTGCCGGAGCGAAATCATCGTCATTCGGGTCATGAACTACTTGATTCGTTGGCTTTGACTTCATATGCTTCTTCTCTTCCTTTGCAGCCGCTGGTGCTAATCCATGGGTTGATGCTGCTGGCAATGAAAGTAAAGTTGAGGGAGCAATGGATGCTGATGGAGCTATGAAGCTGAATTTACTCGCTTCGGTCTTCTCAGCATCACGTTTCGCCTTGATCCTCTCCTCCACCGCCTTCATCTTACTCTTGAGTTTGTCATTACCTGGGAAGAACGGAACCGCAAGCTGATACATCCTCAGCGCACTGGCATCTTCGCCACGTACTTGATGCTGTTTAGCCATGAGAAGGAATTGCAACCCCTGAGATTTGCCATCCTCCTCCTTTGCGTCAATTCGATGCTCTAACTCGTCCAATCTCTTCTGCAGCTCAGCCGAGAGTGCAGGTGCTTGGGCTGAGGCATCCTGAAGCGCCTTCTCTGCAAGCTTCTCATCGATTCGCTGGGAGATTAGCGCCTCAATAGAGGCTTTTGAGAGAGCGGGTTCTTGAGCTACCGACCGGAAGCGGGTGCTGTTGTCGCTAGGCCGAAGTGCTTTGGAGGGTCGAGAAGACAATGGGATAGTGGATTCGGCGGGACGCTTATGAGGATCAGTCCTTCTTATGCTCTGATTCTGAGAAGGCACATTAGAAGAGCGAGATAAAGGCTTGCGGGAGTCAGAATATACTGAGAAAGCTTTCACAGGCTTCTCTCCTGGCTTTCGGTCCGACTCCCTATCGTGCAGGTTCGCGTTGTGGGCTGCTGTCAGTGGACGTAGTGGTTGACGTTGTATACTAGCGCCAGTGATGCTGGTTGTAGCGGCCAGCGGTTTGACCACATTTCGGTAAACGGGCTCATTCTCGACCTCGCATACTTCGATCTTCTTCGTTCGATTTGCAAAGTTGAGTGAGCTAAGGGTATCCAGGTGGTAAGACCGTACTGGAGCAAGGTTTAGTATCATGAGAGTTAGACCATTGTTTTGACCAAGTGCTAATATCCTAGTCATCTTTGACTCGCGGTATGGAATCCGCGATTGTTTCCTGCTGATTGCTTCTACGCATTGAGCTAGAACGAATAAAGACTTGTTAATGGCAGCAGACTCGACGAGCCTCTCCTTATTGTTGTCTGTTCGACGATTGTCTTCAGAACCTGCGAGGTCTATTGCTGACGCCCTACTAACTCGAACGGTAGTCTCAGTAGTTTGAGTGATCTTAACGCATAGAATAGCATGAGAGCGGGAGGAGTGAGCATTCAGCTGTACTTCGTTAGCCTTACGTCGCTGAACCAATATAGGGGAATATCTACCTTGGTTGCTGAGGTTGATCTATTGATGTTTGCTTGGTCATACAACTGCTCAAACTCTTTCAGAGTTGTACATGGCCTCTCCGTCAAGCCCACTACTACAGTTTTGCCATTGTTATCTCGAATCGGCAATCCGGAGGGTGTTCGCTTTTCGGGTGGCTCGAATAGGTCATAGACTCGATCGTTATAGATTTCGTAATAGCTCATGGCCACTTCGACCTGAGTTTCTCCAGCACTATCTTTCTCTATCTTGCGACATCGCCGATAGATGCCGCTCAGTAACCTGGGGATTACTCCTCGATCTGCTAAAGATTTTCCACCACGCATTGTATGTGTTTTGCCGGTTCCGGTGACGCCGTATGCGAATATGGTTACATCAAAGCCATTGAAAAGATGCTTAACTGTTGGAGAGACTGCGAAAATGATCAATAACTGTTGCTTGATATTTCAAAATTGGCTGCCGCACCTTCGCTGTCAAACAATTGCTGTTGTGTCGCCTCCTGTTGGTAAACACTGTTGAACTGGAAGCTGAAAGACTCGGCATCATTCTTTGGATTTGGTATTCGCACAAGGGTAGGGCTAGAGCTCTCGCCGTCGGTCGATTCTGCGGTGACGATGGTATCTTTGTCAAGCTCCTGCCTGAGCAAAGGTCGTATACGAGCGACGACACGGACACTCATGGTGATGGTTGAGATGGAAGGGAGGTTGATACGGTAGAAAAGGGCCAATGCCTAAATCTACGGTGTAAAGAATGCCAAATCCAACCCGACGTCGAGCTCTTGTGTGCAAAAGAACCTGGCCCGTGGTGTTGAATGTTTAGGCGCTAGTGCGTGTTGTCGGGGTAACCAATTCACTAGGTACACCACCCTCATATCTTCCAGCCTCGTGTCTGTTCTATCATCGACCGACCTAGCTTCCTAGAGTCAAACGAAACCAAAGCTCCATTCTTGACGTCGATGAGACTCGATTGATTGCATGATTCAAGAACTCGGTCGTTGTCGCATCGCAATTGAGATAGGTACTTGCTTGAAAAATGAGCAGGACAGATACGACCCTCCCTTCGCAGAGCCGGCCATCGCCTAGACTTTCTCCTCACCATCGTTCGCCCATGGCCTGAGGCGTCGCAAATTCTCCGAGGACTCTCTGGTACACAGGCACGATAGGTATCTATTTTCGGTGGTGTAGAGGAAGAGCTTGTGGTGTTTCAACTTTCGACCAACCAGAAGCCTGAACGTCGCGAAGTCTTCGCGACTCTGCGGGCGAGGCGCCGAACTGCATCATCGCACCGGTTTCATGCCGACCACTCCCTCACATGCAAGGCGTCTACCTTCAGATGTTTCGATCAGAGGTACCTGGGAACACGTCAAATCTAAAATGTCCAGCGACAATGCTGGACCAGTGCGTTCATGACATCTATTTTGGAGTAAAACAGCGGCTAGCAAAGCTTCAAAACCCGCCCTGCATCCCCATGCAGCAGAGAGCTCTCTGGGAGTCTCGTAGCCTCACACTGACTATCGTCGTATTGTCTCCTTGAGACAAACCATTCTTTCATTTCTGCTTTCTCTCTGCTGTCACGTCGATCGTTTCCCTCATATCTCTGCTCTTCCCTTTAGTCTTCTCTTAGGATTATCACTCTCTTTCCGTGTTGTCGCGCGCCTCTTTTTTCTGAGAGCATCATCTATCTCATACTGAGCTCTCGCTTCTCTCTCATTATCATCCTGGGGATGATGATTCCATTTTCATTATGGCTGCTGGCAGCGTCCTTTACTACTGTAATAGCAGGCCCGGTGCCCCAACATTATAAAAAGCTGAAGTAAGCAAACATTTCTTATATACTTATCCAACACGCTGTCTAACGTCTGGTAGCTTTCCGCGATTTGCTAATACCTCGTCGGCTTCTGCAACCAGTTTGCAAAGCTTAATTTTGGAACCATCAACCACATTCTCTACTTCTCCAATACCAGAGACCGCAACCATATCATCGTCATCCCTCCTTAGCTCTGTCTCTTCAAGCCTCGCATCTATAAGCAATACTGAATCCCTGAATTCTTCGGTGACTACGGCCGGTAGTGAGGTATCAAGCCTAGCCGCATCATCCGTCCACGTAGATTCTGCTCTCGAAGTCATACCTCTCTCTCCGACCGTCTTCCAAACGGTCCAACCAGCAATTACTTTCACGGATACAAATGGCAAACCACTCGTTACGCAGCCAGCCGTCACAATCGCATCTACCTCGTTTATTGCCATAACGCCTACCTATTCTGTCCCACAAGCCGCTTCAAGCTCCGCAGCAGCATCAAGCATCCAAGCATCTTCATCGCAAGGTGGATCTTTTAACCTCATATCGACTCCCATAACGCTCGGACGTCCTGACCCATCTTTGTCTGTAACCGTGTCGGGTCTGCAAGGCAATGGAGATCTTCCCGGAACTACAGCGAACTCCAGTCGAATGTTTACGCTCCAACTTCCCAGTTCTGGTAGTGCAGTGTCTCTTCCTTCATCGACTGTCTCAACGAATGAACGAGCATCTCAACCCACTACGACCGAGGCGGTAGTGTCCTCGCCCTCCTCTATTGCTAGCAACGGTAGCACGTTACAGGCATCATCAACATTAAGCACAGCCGCTTCGTCCGCGGCGGAATCTCTCGCTCAAACGTCGTCACTGGTTGCACTATCTTCGGTCATATCGTCTATAGGATCTGCAGGAAGCAGTACAGCGGAACCTTCATCGGCTGCTCTTTCTTCACCCATTTCGTTTGTAGCATCTGTGCCGCTTGGTACAGCGGTCCCCTCGTCTGCCATCACTTCATCTCTCGCTCTAGAGAGCGCGGCAACTAGCTCTAAGCCCAGCATGGTCATAATAACGCACACCGAATTCACGACCGTATTCCCTGAATCCACCGTCGCTGCAAACCCAGAGCCAACCTCTCTCGCTGCATCCTCTGGTGTAGCCGGAAACCCATCTACCGCAGCGGAATCCTCATCCTCAGCAGCGCTCCCATCAACACCTTTAAAGCCCGTCCCCGTGGTGACAGTAACAATGTACACCATAATCCCACCATCCAGCGCGCCCGCCCCCTCATCCCTAGCAGCACCTTCAACCCAGCTCTCGGCACCAAGTTCCATAGCCTCAGAACCCGCCTCATCAACAGCAGTAGCAGCATCTTCAGCTGCCGAACCTGCTCCTCAACCGTCCTCACAAACATCAAACCCCGCACCAGCGCCAGCCCCTTCTTCAGTCCCAGCCCCCTCTTCTATCCAAGATCCATCTACGGCCGCTACAACGACGACTTCGAGTTCAGGGCCCGGGATCACGGTTGTCCCGATTAATCCGTCGAACATTATTTTCGTGACTGTGACGACGACGGAGAGGGAGACTGTTACTACGACTGTGACGGCGAAATGAGAAAGGAAAAGATCTGGACTTGGGTGTTCAATTAATTGGACAGACTGAAAGTCGAGAGGATTGAAAAGTATGTCGAAAAGAATGTATAAAAAGTTTTTTTACTTATATGTATGCGCGGCTAGTCCTGCGATGTAGTTTTGTCTTGTTGTCATAGGTGCTACTGGGTTCAATATCCCTGGGAAATTGGGAAGGGAAAGATTTAGATAATTCTTAATTAGTGAATTGAAATAGTCAAGAAGGATCAATTTGAGCAAATTGTCAATGTAGTATGTCTGGCCGTGCTCTGGAGCTACTCTGCCCTGTGAGATTATTCAATTCCAACAGTACATTCGCCCTGATCGGCTCTCCACATAGAAAGAAGTTCAATATCATCACGATTTCATAGGCTGCTACGGCCGAAGTATCTTAAGATTGGTCATTTTCTACATTGGCAGAAACTTGTACCTGATCCTTCATCCCTCGCAAAAGGAAAGACAGAACACGCCAGAGTTTGCCATGACACCGTCAACATATCCGACTGCCATCATTGTCTCATCCATGCAATCAAAGTCACAACCTTCTATGCTTCAGTCTGGAAAGCATCAGGGAAGCGCTTCATGTTCTGCTCAAGATTGCCCTTATTGCGGAGGAACTGGACGTAAGCACCATCCACCTTAACGCGACCTTCCTGGCGTTTAGCAACATAGTCTTCGCGGCGAAGGTTGGTGAAGCCCCAGTTCTTGCTGACAATGATTTTCTGGCGACCGGGGAATTTGTATTGTGATCGACGGAGAGCTTCGATCGCAGTAGCCCTGTGGGTATCTCTTGTCCTCACTGACAGGATGATCTGTAACGATTAGTTTCCAAAAAGACTGATGTAGTCGTGAAGGTGCTCCTGACCTGTCCGATGTTGATCCTGGCAACTTTTCCGTTGGGCTTTCCGAAGGCACCACGCATACCAGTTTCTGCAATTTGATCAGCTTAATTTTGCAAGTCTTGGACTTCTTAGCAAACTTACGCAGTCTATCGGCACCAGCGCACGACAACATCTTGTTGATGCGGATGACGTGGTAAGGATGCGCCCTCACACGGAGATGGAACCCTTCTTTTCCGGCAACCTTGACAAGGTACTTATTGGCACAGATACGGGCGGCCTCGAGGGCTTCGGAGCTCAGTTGTTCATCTATTGAGAGGTCAGCTCTATCCTCATATTCCCGATCCGGAGCGAACCTACATTCGTTGGAGACGAGGTGAATGCAGAGAGGGAATTCATCGACATTTGCTCGCTTGCGACCAAGATCGAAGATACGAATCTTGGGATCCGGTACACCACGATTGAATCGGGACTTGGGGTACTATACAACTCTCAGTCAGTCTCCAGCTCCCCCAATAGGCATTATAATTGCCTTGATTCCATGAAATTCATACCGGCTTGTTCTTGCAGTATCGGTAGCAACGAGCAGGTCTACGCGCCATTGTTTCGGTGTTCGTTTCTGCAAGCCGGAAAAGTGAGTCGGTCGTTCAACCTGAAGAGAGCGCGACGAGGTGTTGTTACTGCGTCTGATTGTTAGCGACCGTGCTGTTAAAGTTTAGATATAGCAGATGCTGTACTCACCCTTAGGACTTCGTTGGTGTTCGTTGAAAGATAGACACGGTGGAGTGGAAGTGGGCGAAGTGATGTATTAACAATTGTGGTTGCTAAGCGAGTCCCGCCACGCACCAAACCCTTTTGGTTATACGAAAAGCTCGCGTTTCGGGCTTGCTTGGAAATCAACAACGGAGGAACAATTTCACCTTCACGAGGGAACATCAAACACATTGGAGTCATAATAAGCCATTTGAGGCGCAGTGTGTACTTTATCAGGTCTGCATTGACTCCGCCGATCTATACTACCATACCGGCTTAATTCAGGATCTGCTAGACTATCTGCGTGCTCCTTCCGTCGCCATCTTCTCTCGAATTTACGCCGGGTTGGTGCTTAGAATGTCAGAGTCACCTGTGGCGCACGTCAGTGAACTTGCACAAGGTCGAGGGCGTTTTCAAACATGACTCACCAGCATCCAGAATTGCCATGGTGGAGCAACGGAACAGTTTACCGCAAGCAGTACCCAGTTCAATCTGTATTGTCAGGTTTGTTAGTCGAATGATAGCCCTCCGAAGTCTTCATAGAGACCTCTTCTCAGGGCCAGCCCTCAGAGAACATATACAGTGTCCCGTCGTTAGGCCAAGAGATTGGGTGGGAGTATGATTAACGTACGTTGTTTCCGGAGAAATGATGCACGGATGTTTTGCTGAGCATGCTGTAGTATTCGAGCTCCGACTTTCTCAGAGGTGGACTGATTGTGCTGTTAGAGAAAATCCCGTACAGGTAGTCTCAGTCGGGAATACTCACGTATTTCCAGCAATTATGATCAATTTTGCCTTTCCCGCTCGAAGACTGGTTCCGGTTAGACGAATATTGCTTGATAGGACAGTTGCAGAGGTGCATACGATTTCAAAGTTGATTTATGACCCAAGGTAACCTTGCCCGACTCTGCATCGTGTTAGTAAAGTCGTGCATTGGAGAATGGATACCTACTCATCACCAGCGCAAGGCGGGAGTTGATAGAGTCGGCTGTCTTCTTGGTCTTTTTTGGTGCCATCTTTGCGCGCAGGAAAGTCTTGTTGGGTTTCCTGAAGATGTGTTGTTGCGCTCCGGGTGTATGGGTTCGCTGCAAGTGGATGAAGGTTTTGCAAAAGTTCTGGTGCGGATGTGAATCTTGGCGGTCAAGCGAGGGTCTAAACCCGATTCGGCTGAGCAGTACAGACTCACGCAACGCTCAATATTGCACTCGCAGTCAATTCCTTCTTCCACAATCACATTCAATTCAAAATGTTGAGTGCTAATAGAAGCGAAGGCTGCTAGTATTGATCCTCTGTGGTCTGAGATGAGAACTTCGCTAAGCCTTAACGGAGATCATTATATGTGAACCGACACTGGATTCAATTTAAGACATGCTTGGACTAAAATCTCTACTGAAGGATATGCTATGCGCCGGTAGACCACCAACACCGTTCCCAATTGCATCCTCCAAATCCTACGCCTAGACCCATGCGAGGGTGATGATTTCCGTCAACCGTCCCAATGCAGAAAGAAACATCAAATACCAACACCTACCCCTCTGCCTTCGGTCTGCGCCTTTGAGAATTGATGCAATAGCTGTAGGACACCGCCACGATTGTTATCAGTTGAGGCCTCTTCCTCTTCCTCGTCGTCTGCTTGGGCAAGTCTCGTTGTTCTCCAAGAATCTCCAATACTGCTCTCTTCTTCGATTCTATTCGAACGCTGCCTACCCGTTGCCTCTGACTCCTCCGCATCGGGATCCGTGACCGGTTGCAATTGACTCCTATACCGTGATTGAGCTGTTTGACGCGGCGACTGTCGTACGCCTGACATGGAGGGTTGATGGTGAGGATCTAGAAGGATGGAGTTGATTGGAGAAGCACGCCCCGCAGTAGGCATATGCTTGGGTGTACGGCGTGGACCAGATTGCCTTCCGGCTGGACCCCTACTACTGGCCCTCGCGCCCATGCCCGAATCAGGCGCATGTGAAGACATATTGCCAAATGAATTCGGGAAGACGGGCGGTGGATGGAAATTCGGCCTGCCCGACAGTCGTCCATTGTACTGTCCTCGACCGGGAGCGGCATAATTATCCAAGAAACCGAAGTATGAAGCAAGCATCTTGTTATCCTTGGCGCCATAGTAGTCTTCTCGGAGGTCCGAATCTTCATGATGGCCCGCTCTATTGGCTGGAGCATTTTCTCCGCCTTTCTTGAAATCAAATACTGCAAAAGAACAAACACTTCCCAGGCCGTCTACATGTACGGTGAACTCGCGAAAGAAGTCGATTATCCGCTCGCTGCATTGAGGCAGTCGGAATATGAGAATAAATGGCGTAATGATCATACTCAGGATCTCCTCGGCAAAGATGATGACTTTTAGCTGATAGAGTGACGAAAATTCGTTGCGAACTTCATCAGTATGCAACCGTCCATTCCAAGAGGCCGGATCGTAGCGTGTGTATTGTACAACTTGTTGCAGGGCCCAACCAGCCTCCATAACTTGGTCTTCCTGGTGACTGCTACTGCGTGCCACTCTGTAAATGACTCCCAGTACACCCAAATAGAAGAGCACGTTTTTCCCTGGGGTAATCTCAAAACCAAGGAAGAGTTCAGAGTCAAAGAGTGAAAATATTGCAAGAACAGCACCGAATGCTCCAGCGATAAATGCTACAAAGGCGGACAGTTGCTCCGTTTTGTCCTTCGGAAATTGCATAAGGTATCGATCGGCAAAAGGATATGCCATATTTCGGCGGCGTTCAAAGAAGATTTGAAGCTCGTTGAATTCCCTGAATTTCCATTGGGCGAAAGGAGTGAAATCTCGGGACGAAAGTTGCGACGGATCTTTATGGTATTCCTAAACATAGTGGCATTAGTATAACGTGGATACAAGACATTTCGTACCTGAGGAATCGACAAGTATTCCAACTTACAGTAAAGTATTTGAAGAAGTAGGAAGTGAGGACCAGTACAACTGTAAACGGCGCGCATATGATACTGATCAAGCCTGTTGTAATAAACCGATTGCGTAATTTTTGAACCAAATCCCGGCGGTTTCTCTCTTTCAAGAAGATAGGATTGACTTGGTTATTATGATCGAAGACGAAATCCATTACAGCCAATCTGACGTGCCACTCCGTTGTATGAGAGAATATGTACCTGTTGCCAAAGAAAGGAATCGGTATTGTCACGTCCAGGATTTCTTTGTTGAACAGAGCGATTAAGTAGTTCTCTTGCCGCATGAGTCGGTTGGCAATATCGTGCGCATCCATTCGCTGTCTCGTTTTGTCGTTAAGTATTCTTCGAGTCTCAGGTGAGAGATTCTGAGCCGTTGAGAAATTAGCATCCCGTAACGCCATAAGACGGCCTACAACAAGCTGCCACTCCACCGTCTGAATGTTTCGGTCAGGAATGTCTAAGAGGTAATGGTAGAAATTATGGATGTTCCAAAGCCTCGGCATGTCCCTAATGACCAGAACGACGGAATACATCCAGCTAATGACAAACATCCAGATCATGACAATCCAGAACCCATGAATTCTGCAAATTAGTTAGTGATCAGGCCACTGGAACAGAGGAAAGTACCCACTTCTTAGTGCATTTAGGTATTAGGATTTCACGCATAGAGTTTTTCTCAGAAAGAATAGAATAGTCAATGCAATAGGTAAGAAAAGTCAGAAACCCGACCACGAAGGCAGTTTGTCTGAATTAGCATTAGTTCGGTTCGCAGCGTAATTGGAGAGGTGGCTACTTGCACTAGCATGATGATCCTATGCATAGTCATTGACCAGATGCCATGACCGCAGTAATAAGAATACACCTGACTTAAAAACCCATCCAGATCTTGTACATTCACCCAGAACCACATAGCCTTCTCTTTCGGATCTCTGAAGTATTGACCAGATCCATTCGCGACACCCCACCGCGGTGCAGGAGCTGTGCTACGGCCTTCATCATGCAGCCGTTGTTGTCTTCTTGTAGTCTCCCACTGCGCTCTCGTTCGACGAGTTGTAGGTCCAGGTACAGGAGGAGGAAGCCCATCCGTTGTAGTGCGATGGTCTTTTGGTCCAGAAGGTGCACCAGGATCTCGAGCTCCCTCCAATAACAGTGACTCTGGAACATCATCATCATCATCTATTGCTGTTCTTCGCGGTGGACCTGGCTGTCTCCATTCTGTTCTTGCTTTAGTCGAGTGATTCCGCCCGTGACTGCTATTCCGTTCTCTATGCTGTGGAAGGAAAGATGTACTTTCGGTGGTGATCTGACTAGAAGCGGCATCTGCTAGGAGATGCTCCAGATCCTGATCTTGAAAACGTTCACCAAGATTCTCCTCGTCTACCTCCATTCCAAGATGATCTTCGTCGTGATCGAGATCGTTGCGGCGGTGCTGCGTGTCTAGGTTTTGAAAGGCTAAAGGTTCATCGGAGGCGGAAGGTAGAAGTCTCGAGAGGATGTTGGAGGCCATCATCGTGCCGGCGAGTTGTTTGTAGGAGCGCGTGCAACTGCGGGGCGTGAATGAAGCTGGGCTGAAGCAGATTGCGGCTTTTGGAGGAAGTCAAGGGACCATTAAGTGACCCCGGCATGTCCAGGCAAGTCTCCATGGAGCCTAAGACATTAGAATATGGCTCAGTTGTCGCAGTGATGTACGTGAATGGGAACGTGTTCAAGTCATGCGGGAGGTCCTCCGTCATCTAGGCATACGAATGAATGACTAAGACATGTACCCGGAGAAACTCTTTTCCGTATAACATCTAATTCGATTAATCACAAAGCCTTCAAGTATTATGGCGGCACATTATTTTCAAGAACGGCCCGTGTCTGGATCGCAAGATTTGCTCTCCACCCCGACTCCTTCGGTAGGGATCTCGTCGAAAGGTGTCAATACTTTGTCCAGTAGAATCACAGGAGTACTGTCGGCCTCGTACGCTGATCTCGAAATTCGCGATGCGTTGGCAACACTCGATGCTAGAGGCATTAGAAATAACGCAGAAACACGACGTCAACTCAGACTCGATGTTCAAAAAGAGGTGATTCAATGTAACGGCGAAATCGTGAAAGACTTCGGCCAGGTCGCGGAGGTTAGTTTGATATCTGCAGGTCGTGGCATGTTACTAAGAGACTGTGTAGCAACTGAAACGCATAGGGACTGCCATTAAAAGTCTTAATCAATATTGTGCAGACATGCGTGGTCATATCACTGCATCAAACCGTGAAATCGGGCCAGTCTTGCAGGAGGCAACAAACCTTATGAATCAAAAGCAACAAGTCGAGACCAAACAGCAGATCTTGGATGCCTTTAGCTCTCATTTTATCATATCAGATGCAGATTCAACTACACTCACCTCTACAGCTGAACCTGTCAATGAGGAGTTCTTCCAAACACTTACTCGAGTAAAGAAAATCCATCATGACTGCCAAGTCCTTCTTGGGACAGAAGATCAAAGATTAGGATTGGAAGTACTGGACCAAAGTTCGAAGCAGCTGAATGCTGCATTTCAAAAGCTATACCGTTGGATACAACGAGAGTTTAAGACGCTTGACCTTGAAAATCCACAAATCAATGCATCAATCCGACGAGCATTACGGCTGCTGGCTGAACGGCCGGCTTTATTCCAAAACTGTCTGGACTTCTTTGCGGAGGCTCGCGAACACATTCTTTCAGATTCACTTTATACCGCGCTAACAGGGTCCGAGTCGGATGACCGAAACATGTCCACCAAGCCTATTGAATTCCATGCGCATGATCCACTACGCTACGTA
The DNA here is from genome assembly GCA_000467715.1 of Hysterium pulicare CBS 123377. Lineage (NCBI taxonomy): Eukaryota > Fungi > Ascomycota > Dothideomycetes > Hysteriales > Hysteriaceae > Hysterium > Hysterium pulicare. Next base: position 65,864 of record AJFK01000200.1, on the reverse strand, counting down.
GGAGATATGTTAGCTTGGGCTCACTCCGCTACTGTGTCCGAAAGAGAAGCACTGGAAGTTCTGTTCATTTCAGAAGGGGATGAAATCAAGCGATCGATTCAAGCAGGACTAGAGAGTGAGCCTTGGTTACGGTCGGAAGGAGGTGAAGTTTTTGATGGAAGAAAGGCACTAAATCAATTGGTCAGCCGAGATCTTACTGGCGTTGCAAAGCTGTTGCGCCAGCGCACCGAGCAAGTCATCCAAAGCCATGATGATGCAACGCTGGCCTATAAGATTGCGAATTTAATCGGTTTCTACAAGAACACATTTGTAAAGCTCTTAGGAGCAGAATCTGAGGTTCTCCAGGTATTCACAGGCCTAGAGGATTCGGCCATGAGACAGTTCCGGGCCAATATGAGAGATCACGTTGCGACTGTTCAGAGCGAGCTAGCTGTAGCACCGGAAGATCTTTCGCCTCCCGATTTCCTTGAAGAAGCTCTCGAGATGCTGAAAACTTTAGCCAAAAGTTACGATACCTCACTCGCAACGGTTGATGATCGGGAGAATGCGTTTCAATCAGTTCTCGCGGAAACGCTTGATCCATTCATGAATGGATGCGAAAATCTATACAAGAGACAGTCGCAACCAAATAGTGACATTTTTGCTATCAATTGTCTCCTAGCGGTAAAAGCGGTGCTCACTCCATACTCATTTGCGGGAGAACGCGTAGGTGAAGTAGACGACACCATTGAAGAGCATTCTTCAAGGCTGGTGGAATATCAGCATCAGTATCTTACACACACGTCCGGCTTGAATTCGCTTTTAGATGCACTGGAGAAAGTGTCAGATTCCTCGGAAGACCTGGCATCCATTCCTTCGCTAGAGACATTCCAACCAGAGACGCTTATTGAAACCAGTCAGCAACTCGACGACTTTCTCCCTTCAGCTCTCATGGATGCTGCAGAAAACATCAAGCGGCTACGAAGCACAAAGATCGTACAGGATATTACAGAGGAGGCAGCGAACAGATTTTGTGAGGATTTCGAGTATGTTGAGAGTAAGATTCTCGCAGCAGATGATTTGCTTGATAGAGAGGACGAGTCGGAGGATAAAGTGATGAGACGCCTTAGGGACATGTTTCCTCGTACGAGCGGTGAAATTAGAGTGCTCCTGAGCTAGACTATAATCATTGATATCCCCAATCTAGCAAACATATAGCATCGAAATAGTTTTTGTCGTAAAGCCTTAAACGCTACTGGGTGCTGCGTTTGACTGGCGTGAGTGTGACAAACTGTGCGGCCCTGGGGTCGTTGCGGCTCCTTGCCAACTCATGCTTGTGCGTTCTTCTTCTCCCACTCCTCGGGTGTATGGCATTTGGGAGTCCACGCATGTATAGCAGCGATTTCCTCTTTCAGGGCAGTGTTCACCAGGCGATGTCTCGCTAATGTAGTCTTCTTCGCAAATTGTGGTGATACGATGATAGCTTCGAACATCTGTCCGCATCCACCTAACGACAGTCAGAATATCATTGTAGTATCACTCGTCCGTGATAACGCAATAATAACCAAGTGCCTCTAAGGAGAGCGCAGAAAAAGGAGTGAACGGAACGGCGACGAAATTGCGACTCTTTACCTGACATGTCCTCGATTTCTACATGAGTTGCCCCTAGTTGTCCCACCAATTTTGTCTTCAACGTCTCTGGCGTGACGCCGGAAGAGGCCTGGGCCTCAGTCGCCTCTGTATCTGTCCGCGCGCTCATTATTGCTGCTGAGAATGCTGTAACCGTGGAGGTTGTGGATGACGTTTTCAGCAGAGCAAAAGATTTATCTCGGATCTTGATAGCGACGATCTCGGCGATAAGATACGTCAGCCATAGTTGTGGCGCAACAGGACAGGACAGGACAAGGGTTCAGGAGCACCAAAGGACTTGTATTGAGGAACATTCCCGGATAGAATATCCACGACGCAGTGTTGAAAGAAGCTATCAAAATAGACTTTTATTTTCCAGACCGCAATTATCACTGTCCAATCTTCAGAATTTAGATTTCTTATGGCAGTCAGCGCGTTGCGATTCTAAGGACCCCACGCGCCGCAATAACGAAATGCTACACGTTGCAACTTTCTGTAATATCAGAGCTAGCCAACATTCAACAACAACCTAAGTCGAGGCTCAAGAAATATTGAAGCGGTTCACTCGTCCGTTCTGCAGCTCTGTTGAGCAACCTAAACAATGCGGGCAAGCTGGCTGATGCTGAGCATCCTTCTCAGTGCTATTCATCCTTTTCACAGCTTTGCAAGTCCTAGTGTTAATGTCGCTCTGAGAGCATCATTCAATTCAGCACCATTCCTAGTAGAGTTATTGTAGGTTCTCTGCATACTTCGAATGACCACGACTGATAGTGAATAGAGAAACAGCGGCAGAAGAGAATCGAACCGCATACTTCCCACTCCTCGACCGCATAGCGGACGGCTACTTCCATAGCGTAACCTCAGACCGCGAACTCTACGACTCCTTTGTAGATCTACTTCAAACAGAAGGCCACATATCAGATGCCGAAACTCTTGCATCATTCCGTTTCGCGCTTGCAGTACATTCGGCAGCCCCTCGGATAGAAGCACAGTACCAATACTATAACACTTCGGTTGAGCCATCGTTAAATACAGAGCAGGGAGTTGAATGCGAAGTATGGGTAGCGTTCGGAGGAAAACAATATTGTTCCCCACAATTGGATGTGGAACGCGGATTGATCAAAGCTGAAAGGTTGGTGTTATCCAAGAGCAGAAAGCTTACGGCTGTTGACGCCTTTCTAGGACGGATGAACTGCCATTCGATCGTACGCTCGGAGATAGCTCCAATGCTCTACCATCGATCTTGTATGCTGACATCACATCACCTGCTTTTGGCAAATTTCACCAAACCATCAGTCGAACTGCCAGGGAGGGCCAGACCTCTTATCGAGTACGCTACAAGCCATCGTTGAATGGTCCAAGTTCTCGTTTAGTTGTCAGTGGTTACGGCATCGAACTGGCTCTGAAGCGCACCGATTATATAGTAATCGATGACCGACCGGCAGAGCAGTCTGTGGAAGAACCTACCCAAAAGCCCCTAAATGCAGAGCTACAAGACGATGAGGTTGCTGACCTAAAACCTTTATCAGCCTCCGAGCTTTCTACACTTGGTCTAAATGCTGCAAGCTTTGTCATGAATAGCGAACAGCCATTAGACACTCTACTGAAATTATCTCAAGACTTCCCGAAACACTCTTCGGCCATTAGCGGTCATAATGCCTCAGAGGGATTTCTCAACGAGCACCGTTCTAACCGAGAACATCTACTTCCCGCGGGTTATAACGTTATCTGGATCAATGGCGTGCAGATGCCGGCGCGCGACATCAACCCATTTACCCTTCTTGAACACCTTCGGCGAGAGCGAAAGCTGGTCAATGGAGTTCGGGATCTCGGCTTGTCAGCGCCAGAAGCGATCAGCATCTTGTCACATTCCGCCATAATGGAAACGCAGGCTGAACATGATCCTCAACGTTATGACTTCCGCGATGAGGTTGAAGGAGGCCACGTAATCATGTGGCTCAATGATATTACAAAAGACAAGAGATATGAGGATTGGCCAGATAGTCTTATGGCTGTAGGTAGTCTTCCTCGCTCCTAAAGAACCCACACTGATCAAAATTAAGCTGCTTCAACGGACATTTCCCGGGCAGTTGCCTTCAGTCCGAAAAGACATACACAACGCAATTTTCCCCACGGACTTCTCTGATGTTAAGGATGTAGCCATGGTTGTTGACACTATGCAAAGCTTCGTAAGACGCAAAGTTCCCGTTCGCTGGGGGCTGGTTCCCTCAACGGCCTCACCAGGGGCGGCGGCTCAAGCACGGGTGGTGTACTACTTGCTTGAGTCTTATGGCCTGTCTGCAATGATGACTTATCTCCAATCTGTAAGTCGTCATATTCTTTCCGTCTCATCTCTTTACTAATGTAATTCAGTCTGTGAAGGATGACCGAATGTCCACTCCAGATAAGACAATTTATGATAAAGTGACCAGCAATCACAAACTGCGCAAAGACCACTCTGCACTTCCCTTGAAAGAAATATTAAACTCTGAAGAGGGGGGACAACAACTTTCCGCAGCGAAGCAATACTTGGCACGATTGGCAGCGGATGGCCCTAGTGCTCCGATCTTCGTCAATGGTGTGCCCGTGCCTCGCAATGATGAGTGGTTGCAGACTGTGAGCAACAGGATTAGCGTTGACCTCCGTGAGATCCAGAAAGGAGTCTTTGAAGAAATATTCACAGAGGAGTCTTGGCTTCCTTCCTTTTTCCTGTTTCAGGCTTCCCTGAAACGCAACCCACTCATCATTCCTGAAAATGAAAAGGATGTTGCAATCCTCGATATGGCCAAAATCCACTCTCTTCACGAGGATGTTATGCCTAAATTACCTCATATTGCTGTAGAGCATTTCCTCGATAAAGCAGAGTGGGCCTACTTGGTGACCGTTGGCGATTTTGACTCGCCATCCGGCCTCAGTCTACTTTCAGAAGCGGTCGAGTTTCGCAGGACCAATGTAAATGTGGAACTCATACTGATACACAACCCCGCCTCTGACTCCCATTCATCAGCCGTGTCTGAACTTCTTTTCCGAGCGACCGAACAAGGCCTTCCTTTGAAGGTAGACGATCTCACAGAAATCTTGGCAAAAGAAGGATCACCGTCAACCGTTTCCGAAGAATCTAAGGCATTTTGGATCAAGTCCGAGTCTCTTGCAAGATCATTTGGTTTCAGTTCTGGACAGGCAGGCCTTGTATTCAATGGAAGACGTGTCGGGCCAATCCCTAAAGAGCAAGTATTTGCCAAGGACGACTTTGAATCACTCACATCGTACGAGATGAAAATGCGCATCCAACCAACAACGAAAGCTGCGCGAGAGCTTGGACTCTCAGGAAAGATTTCTTCGCCTTTGGCAGTCGCCAAACTTTCATCTTTGGTTGCATTGTCAGCTGTGTCTGATGTTCCAGAAGGCATGTTCGAAACAGCTTCGACAGTGAGAATGAATCATTTCAACCAGTGGAACTCATCACATACCGCAATTGCGGCAGGAGACATTGACACAGCGATCATACAAATTGTCGCGTCCGTAGACCCCGCTAGCGAGCTAAGCCAGAGGTGGATCCCAATCTTGAAGGTGCTTTCTGAGCTGGACCGAGTGCACCTTCGACTTTTCTTAAATCCAAAGGAAAGACTGGAGGAGTTACCCGTAAAGCGATTCTACCGCTACATCCTTGACTCCCGGCCATACTTCAGGGAAGATGGGTCATTGTATGACTTGAAGGCTCAATTTACTGGTATTCCCGCAGAAGCATTGCTCACCATGGGCATGGATGTACCTTCTTCCTGGCTTGTTGCGCCGGAAGAGTCCATACACGATCTTGACAACATCAAACTCAGCTCTTTAGGCCAAGGAGGAAGCATTGACGCAATTTATGACTTGGAAAGTATCCTCATTGAGGGCCATTCTCGAGATGTCACCACCGGCATACCTCCCAGAGGCGCAGAACTGGTACTCAGCACGGAAAAGGTTCCACACTTCGCTGATACCATAATCATGGCCAATTTGGGGTACTTCCAATTCAAGGTGAATCCTGGAATTTTCAAAATCGCTTTGAAGAGCGGACGAAGCCAAGAGATTTTCAATATTGACAGTGCAGGAACAAAGGGATGGAGCCCACAACCTGGTGACGAGACCACGGAAATAGCCTTGATGAGCTTCCAAGGCACCACTCTCTTCCCTCGAGTCTCGAGGAAGCCAGGACAAGAAGAAGCCGATGTGTTGGACACTTCATCCGGCGTAGCCAGCGATCTAGCAGAAATGGGCACGCAATTTACGAATAAGGTCCTTTCCAAGGTCGGGCTGCCCAACGTCAACACCGAGAAGGTATTCTCGAAAGGTTCGAAACTTTGGTCATCCTTACTTTCCTCTACCGGACTCGTCGCTGATACCAAATCAGGAGAACAAGCAGACATCAACATCTTCTCCGTTGCCAGTGGCCATCTGTATGAGCGCATGCTCAATATTATGATGCTTAGCGTCATGAAGCACACCAAACACTCGGTGAAGTTTTGGTTCATTGAACAATTCCTTTCGCCTTCGTTCAAATCTTTCCTTCCGACAATGGCAGCCGCTTACGGCTTTGAATATGAAATGGTTACCTATAAATGGCCACATTGGCTACGTGGACAGAAGGAAAAGCAGCGAGAGATTTGGGGTTACAAGATTCTCTTCCTAGACGTGCTGTTCCCGCTGGATCTGAATAAGGTCATATTCGTCGATGCCGACCAAATCGTTCGTACTGACATGTACGAACTGGTCACCCACGATCTCCAAGAAGCTCCGTACGGCTTCACTCCCATGTGTGATAGCCGGACCGAAATGGAAGGCTTCCGCTTCTGGAAAAAAGGTTACTGGAAGAATTATCTACGAGGCATGCCGTATCACATCAGTGCGCTCTACGTAGTCGACCTCAAACGATTCCGGCAAATTGCGGCCGGTGATCGTTTGAGACAACAGTACCATCAACTCTCCGCGGATCCAAACAGTCTAAGCAATTTGGATCAGGATTTGCCCAACAACATGCAGACGGTATTGCCAATCCACAGCTTGCCGCAGGAGTGGCTGTGGTGCGAAACCTGGTGTAGTGATGAGAGTCTGCAGAACGCAAAGACAATCGATCTATGCAACAATCCTCTGACCAAGGAACCTAAGCTGGACCGCGCGAGAAGACAGGTCCCGGAGTGGACTGTATACGACGAGGAGATTGCGGCCCTGGCTAAACGAGCGAGGGCTAATGAGAGCGCGCATGAGGCGCCTCCAAAAGTCATCGAAGGGGGACAAGAGGAGACATCGTCAAGAATTAGAGATGAACTATAGAGGGCTGGTATATTGGCGCATTTGCAATGGTTGGAGCACTGTTTTGAGATGTGATTTGTAAGATATCGGAGCGTTGTGTATAAGGTGATGTTATAACAGCACACTGAACCCTCGTCCTTTTGGATGTCATCTGTAAACGTGGGAGAATATTGCCTGAGGTATGAGACTTGCTTCATGTGTAGAGCCTCCACGGTGTCTGGGCCTCTCAAGATCTTACTAGATTTACATGACGTAGCCAACACCCGCACCAGCACGATACTAATCGCCAAATTTACCGATACAGGAATGGTAAGATACAGTATACTCCAACAAGTTAGTCATAACACGGCCGAACTACGTGCTAAACTCTGAAGATACCTACCGCATATCTTTATTCTTCGCTCTCTGTCATCTTTTCATCTTTTCCGAAGCTTTTGCAACATGTCTCATACCTCAATTGAGTTAGCTAGATACCCAAGTTCGATTGCACAACCACCTCCAGTCATCCTAAAGACTCAGGACGCTCCTCAGTTAGATGAAGACGCTCAACGCCTCAATGCTGAAAGAATCGGCATTGAAGAGGACGAGGTCTCGAAGGGCACGACAGCAATTGTACTCTTATCCGTAATATGCATCACCGGAATCAGTACCTTATTGGCCGGCTTGATGACCATTGGCCTTCCAACAATGGCTAAAGAGCTTTCTCTCGATTCCGATGTGTTGTTATGGTAGGTACCTCATTTCCCTTGTACATTTTAACCTCCTTATCGCCAAGACATTGCCATGACGACGTATACTTATCAGTAAAGGCCTATATCTATATATGCACTCACATGTGGCTGTACCCTTCTAATACTCGGATCTATCTCTGATGTCCTCGGCTGCCGTGTCATGTATCTCACTGGCTGCGTGCTGCAATCCATCTCTACTCTAGCTTGCGGTCTTGCGCGGACCGGTACGCAGCTGATTCTCTTTCGTGCATTCGCGGGCATTGCAATCTCATTCTGTCTCCCGTCCGCCGTAAGTATTATCACAAGTACGTTCCCAGAAGGGAAAACGAGGAACATAGCTTTTGCTTCGATGGGAGGTGGTCAGCCTATTGGCTTTTCTCTTGGGCTCACACTTGGTGGCTTTTTAACGCAGACCATCGGTTGGCGCTACGGCTTTTATATTGCAGCAATCATCAACACGGTTATATTTGTCGTTGGCTTATTTGGGCTACCAAAGGACGCTGTCGCACTTGAGCCCCATGTCTGGGACCGCTTGAAATCAGACATAGACTGGATCGGCGCAGCCATTGCCAGCACTTCTCTCGCAATACTTTCCTACGTTTTTGCGTGAGTATTCGTCTCTAGCAGGGAGTACTCAAAGCTAATGATGGGCAGCTCGCTCACTGGAGATCCTTCGAACATCAAGAATCCTGCAACGATCGTCTTGCTCATCATCTCGCTTCTTTTGATCCCGATCTTCATCTTCTGGGTCGGGCGACAGGAACGGTTGAACAGACCTGCCATAATCCCGAACTCCCTCTGGCGTAATCGCGTATTCACTTGTATCTGTATTGGAGTCTTCTTGACGTGGGGACTTTTCAACGCCTCAGAAACCTTCACAACCCTCTATTTCCAAGACGTTCAAGGAATCAGCCCTACTCAGACCTCCATCCGCTTCGTTCCTGAACCAATCTCAGGAGCCCTTATAAACATGGTAATGGGTCTGATCACTCACCGCATCCGCGCCGACCTGGCCATTGCCATTGGAACCGTTATGACTGGTATCTCCTCTTTGCTCATGGCAATCATCAATCCTGATTGGTCATATTGGGCTTGCGCATTCCCAGCGATCTTCTTGAGTCCTAACGGAGCCGACATTCTTTTCACGATATCAAACCTACTCATCACTTCCGTGTTTCCCGCAAAACTCCAAGGCCTTGCAGGCGGTGTCTTTAATACCATCGCACAGATTGGCAAGAGTGTGGGTCTTGCTACCAGCGCAGTCATTGCTGGAAGTGTGACTGCGAACTCTGAATTCCAGCTTAAACAAAGCCCGGAGGCGCTCCTTGAGGGTTATAGGGCCTCGTTCTGGTACTGTCTCGCGTTAAGCGTAACTACACTTGCCGTTTCTCTTTGGGGATTGAGGAATATCGGGAAGGTTGGTGTCAAGAGAGAATAAAGATGGCTAGACTGCTCGCTTTTCAACTATAATCAGATGCTCAATATAGAGCTGACTGCTTTTGCGGAACAGGGTATAAAGAAAATTCGCCCTCTGCGCAGTGTGCACAAATTCACCCATAACTTAAAGGTCTGTTAATAGATGCCTCATAGAGTATAGCTAATATTAGATATAGAGTCTTAGTATATAGAGTTAATATCTAGTTATAAGGTTAGAATAGTATCTCTTTTCCAACCAACCCCTATCCAGCTTCCGAGTCCGGCCCTACGTCGACTGCGTCCGCAACTGCGACCATGTACCAGCGTGCGAGGCCAACCGTAGCTGAATCTTCTAATCCGTATTCCCGGACAGGAGCAATATTAGAATATCTAGAGTTAAAGTTTACTTATTTCTAGGAAAGAAGTATAATCTTTTCAAACTCTGGGTCTGAAAGGACGGCGAAATTCCTACCCATGTACTGGAGACAGCTGTCAACCGAATTGTTGGGTAAACCTAAACCTAAACCTAAACCACAGTGCCGGTAAACCCTCCGCTGATAACTCTTTGGAAAATTATATCAAAAGAGAAAGAGGGTACAGAGGGCAAGTAATTGCTGGTATTATTCAAATTGGTATATTTATGCTCAATCTTCTCCAAATAACCATCTCCTTATAGACTAGTTGCCCCAAAATCACCGTTATGCAATGTGGTATCATTTAACATACGTTTCCAAAAACACAAGAAAGCCATCCCATCTAATCCAACGCCATGCCATGATATACAGTTACATAGTCATCCCCTCGATAAGTTCGCTTGATTACGCTCATCATCATCTTCGTATATCTTAACTTTTTCTGCATATTCCAAGATGTTCGAATGGATCGATTCATCAACCAGCTCGCCTCTTCCACCAACTACACGTAGGATGAGGTCGTTGAGGGATGCACGTCCAAGAATGTCGACGTGGTCGCCTTAAAAGATATATCAGTATCGATAGCGTGCCAAATGTGATTGGATAGACGTAACATACCTGTATTCGGACCACCTCTCGGACTAAACCTGTCCGGCTCATGCGGCATCTCATATGTCTTGATCTGAACCCCAGCAGGGTTATATCTCTTTATCTTCCACCCCTTCGTACACATGTATCCCGAAGAAAGCAAATTTACAGTTCCGTCGCCCTCGCCCATGACAACGCCATGATCGACTGCGCCGTTACTGAAAGCGGTGTCAATGGTGACATTGGTTTTAGTCAAGGGGTCTAGGTCCTCTTTATAATAGTAAGAGCGTTCGGTAGGTTTCCCCATACCATAAAAGCAATAGATCTTAAGCTGTGGCGCAAGCGGCAGGCGTGTCTCAAGGGGATTGATCCATTTTGCAGGGATGTGTTGATTGTCTTCTACCACCTTTCGTGTGTGGGCGACGCCATGGGAGTAGCTGCTCATGATCATGTCTTTATACCATTCCTCGGTGTGACTGAACAGATACGGGAGGGAGTCACCAACGGTAAGATTCTTCTTCGAAACTGTCGAGTTGTTATCCCTGAACCTGATGAAGTTTCCATAGCTGACATTCTGGCCGGGCAGATCATCTGGCGCCCACGATTCATCGCCCCAGACAGCGGCGCCCCCCATCGGGAGCATAGATGATACGCCTGGCATGGCGCGGAATATTTCAGCTCGTTCATGTCGTGAGAGGAACTTTTCCAAGCCGTAGACGGCGAAAGCGTTCAACTGTGCGGTGTCTTTCATCTCGCCGGATAACACCGCTGGAACGCCTTTCAGCGCTCCGAGCATGCACCCGGAAATATTGATCCAGGAGTCAATGTAGGTATCCACCCATGCTGGTCCGCCATTTCCGTGACCCTCGGCTTCAACCCAGTGGAAGAAGTAGTAGAGCACTTGTGAGCCCATCGAGTGAGAAAGGAGTACGACTTTCTTGTTTTGAACGCGAACGGCAACTTCGATGTATGATTTCAACCTCGTAAAGTATTGATCGCGGATTTCGTAATTCATGTAAGTCATGCGCCAGTCATAGGCGGCCGTGAAGGCATTGTTGGGATCGTAGCCGATGGATGCGAGGTTCTCGAGAATCTTATTCCAGATCCAGTAGCCCGTAATGAAGAAATCGGTGGCATCGAAACCTTGTGCAGCACGAAGTTTAATCCCTGGAGGATCTCGGCCGGTCTTGTGGTCTAGCATGATGTGCTTCTTCCATCCTGCTTTGTCGAGTACCAATGCTCTCATCATTGTCCACGAGCCCCATAGTCTTTTTCTGAAATATTGCCGTGATGCTTCCTCGGTACCCCAACTCTCAAGCCCTGTAGATATCACTCCTGGTACCATTATGACGGGATGCTTTGCTACAATTCCCTGACTCTTAGCATGTAGTCCGACTGCGAAGGAATCGTAATTGACCGCATCTCGTTCATGTTTCTGCACTCATCTATGTATGAGTACATATTTTAACATGGTTGATAGAAGATTGGAACCTATGAAGCGTGACTGACTTGTATTTGCTGTGCATCCTTGACTAGGCCAGATGGCAATGCTTCTAGAATGGCATTCATATTCATATTTTCCAACGATGACAGATCAATCATGTCATTGCTTCCCGCGAAAAAAGCAGCCACAATGCCAAATAGGCCACCCAGTCCGAAAATCCATATGTTCCGCCTCTTACTACTTTTCCTCGGTTTCGTCAAATTATGTAGCTTTTTCGCAGAAACGACGCGTAAATCGTCGGGCTGGTCCGGGTCCGGGGTTGGATCCCTCGAAGGCTCCGCGGAGGAGTCGCCTAGAAAGCGACGGCGGAGGGTATTCATGGGAAGAGAAGGGTGAACGGAAAGGAGACGCTGATGAGAAAGTCTTGGTGTTTATTTCTCACGGATCGTTCATGTGAAACGATCTGCGTCATTTGTAGAATGTGACGGTCCAAGCTTTCGGCCAACTTTGTCTTCACCGAGACCCCTCCATCTACCTTCATATCTAGCCATCGCCAACAGACAAAACGAGTACATGGCTATGAGCAATACCGATGCGAAATCCATCATCGACGAGCTGCAGTATGTGCAATATGAGGCATCGAAAGAGTCAATTTACCTCCCCGCAATCCGCCAGCTGATCTCCAAGGACCTCTCCGAGCCCTACAGCATCTATGTCTACCGTTATTTCCTATACCAGTGGGGGGATTTGTGTTATTTGGTATTTGAATACAACTAGAAACTCACAATATCTCGTTTCATTTCTAATGTATTCTGCTAGGCACTTGATCCTGCCGAAAACCTCATCGGTGTCGTCGTCTGCAAGCTAGAACCCCACCGCAGCGGCACCTATCGCGGTTACATCGCAATGCTCGCCGTACAAGAAACCTACAGAGGCAAAGGAATAGCTACAAAGCTAGTATGCATGGCAATTGACGCCATGGCGTCTCGGGATGCGGATGAGATTGTCCTCGAAACCGAAGTCACAAACACCGCCTCTTTGAAACTGTACGAACGTCTTGGTTTCCTACGTAGCAAACGCTTGCACCGATACTACCTCAACGGTAATACTGCGTTTCGGTTGATCCTTTATCTGAAACCTGGGACGGCGACCAAGAGACCACAGGAATTTGAGGATTCAGGAGAGATGCCATACTACCCACCGCAAGGGAACGCACTTGATCAAGCAGCAATTTGGGAAGGCCCTCAAGTCTCTCAAGGACCGCAGGTACCATGATCACGGAAGGGCAGTAGAGCAAATGCGATTAGAAAAGCAAAACTGGCGATAATACACAATTTCTTCCTCAAGGTCCCACACAAGGTGGAACACTCAACGAAAAAATGGATTTTCGCGTCAGCTCGAAACAGTGCAATACGGGCGACACTGTGAGGGAAATTGGTATGAGCGAGCTCAGTGACCGAAAACCCCCGGGTTCCAAAAAAAGAGCTAAATCTCAACGAGATTTGGAGATCTGAGCGATCAAGCTACAGAAGAACAGATACTACATATGATCTAAGCCTTGTGGCAAAGAGAATGCTGAAGAAGAAGAAAAGAAGTCGAGATGTGGGAAATTGAGCTCTTTTTTATACTCGAGGAATAGCTAGGCAGCAGTGCGCACGGTATTCGCATCGCAGGCAACAGGAAGCATCAGGCTGAAGTATACGAGGAGGATTTGACCTAAGATGTGGGAAAGAATTACTCTGACTCAGACACTACGATGGTGTTGCCTAGATGGCTTACGGTTCACGGCAATCAGCCGGGACACGTGTTTGAATCGGGTTGGGAAGTTGTGTTAAGAATCTTTACTACGGCATAAATAAACAGAACTCTGAAAAAAGAATACATCTCCAGTATCCCGACAAGAGATTTAGCTAAAGTGTTCTAGAATGCTACCTATAATGCTACCTAAGTCTCTATTCTAATGTAGGACCAAGGTTACGCTAAACTCTGGACGATTCATCAAACTGCTCCAACAATGCTGAACCCTCCCCAGCTAACATAATTTCTCTAACTCTCTTTTACCTTTAATATCTATAATTAAAATTAAAAATAATAAAGTTTAAATATTTACTTTATCTCTTTTCCCTCTACCCACAATTCAGATTCCTTCCAAGCAGCTTCCTTAACATCACGACAACGTCGTCACCGTCTGTCCCATCCCACTCCAAAGGCGGTTTACACTGCGCTTGCTAAATCATTACCGCTATAGCCAATGGAGCCCGCCCATGCTCATAAACCTCGTTAATAGTCTGAGTGCGGACATTAAGGAAAAGCCAATGAAATGCAGTCCGGTCAAAGCATTCTCTAGATACAGAAGTATCCTTATAGTCTCGTTCTATTCACGTGTAAAAAAAGAGGAGGCTTGAAAAAAGGTAGTTATTAAACCCGTCCTCTTCAGTAAACACATCTCTTCAAGCACCCAGCCAGAGCAGAGCAAGTCACGATACCGCAAAACAGGCAAAACGCTCCTTTGGAAAACAACATACACGATCCACCAGTTAGGACTCACTTGGTCTTCCATTTACCCCTAAAGCATCGTTTCTATTCCTTCCCGATAAGGCACATACAAGACACCAAAGATATTGTGTAGACTTATCACTACTCCAAAACCCAGAAAAAACCTAAAGCCCACCCATCCTCGTCACAGACCAGTAGCTTGAAACCAAAATATCACGGTTACTACAAGGAGAAAAGAACACCGGCAGAACATAAGCTGCCCAGATGGCTTTGCTCCGCGTATCCGAAGTTCGAGTAACCATATCCTAGATGCTTGGTGCCACTGAGTGTGTATTATTCGGAAGGCGGGAAAAGGGGGGTTCGAAATGCGATGTGGGAATACGATATAAGCCGGCAAGTTCATTCGCATTCTACATACACCACTGATGATGATGAAGGAAAGGAGTTTGATTGTGCTTGTGATTCCGCAAGCCCCTTCCCGGCATCAAAATGAACATGTTATATTGGCAGTGAATATCAGCTCAGTAGATCATAAAACCAGAACCTCTAATCCAGAAAGCACATCGTGGAAACGCGAGTTGAAGTATTTGGCATGTATTATTATGTCCATGTCACCCATTAATAGAATAGGGCAACTACCAAGCAAAAGCCCGAAGTATATACAATTTTGCTTTTCCTGCAAAAAACCCCCCCAAAAAAGCCCAAAAAAGAACAGCGGTATCGAGGGTATAATAAAAACCTTCCCTCATCCGCACAATTGTAAAAACCTGTTGCCTTGGTATGCAAGAATCGTATTCTCATCAAATCATACAGAGAAAAGTAAAAAATATGCTCGCTCGCTAGTCGCCCATGTATAGACTTCCCGTCCCCGGGAGTCCGTTTCGTTAGTCCCTGTTTATTACCCTCAAACTCCTCCGCGGATTAAGCAACACACCCCTCGTGCCCCAGAACGTAGGTTCCTGGCCCGCGAGTAGATCATCTGTAGAGTCACTGCTCCCACTCGAGTCTCTCCTCGCTCTCTCCGCACTACTGGGACCGAACAGCCCGGCCGCGCCACCCTCTGGTGCACCTGAATTGCTGCCGGAATGGTTCGTCGATGAAGCGGCGATGAGGTCGCCAATGGGTCTTCTTTCCGAGCTGTTCTTCGCTGAAGACGAGGTGTTCGAAGGTCCGAAGCCCGTCGCGTCGTTCTTCTCTTTTCGGGCGTCGGCGGCGGCGCGTGTTGCGACTGCTGCGTGGTTTTTGTAGAGTTTGACTTGTTTGCGGTATATCCATGCGCAGAACGCTAGATAGGCTGCTATGATGAAGAAAACGCCTGCGATGACGCCCGCGATGATGGCGCCGATGTTCGGGCCGTGGCGCTCGTTGGAGTTGCTGGCACTGGGAGCAGCTGTTTCGGTGATGGTGGCGCCGCCGGGTCCGGTGATCGTGTACGTGATGGGTTTACCTGTTGCCATGGGACCAGCTGTAGGTGTTTGGACGGGCGCGGTGAGTGTAGCGCCCCCTGTAGGTCCGCCTCCAATTACGGATTGCACGGCAGCTGGGACTTCGTAGCCGTACGAGCCTTCGAGACCAGCAGAAGAATTGAAACCGCGTTGATTCGCCTGTTGAGCTAAAGGATTGCCGTCATTCTTCCCGTTGAATGCCTGCAAGGCGAGGTCGCCTGTTAGTGCTGTGAATTGAGTCGCCCATGATAAGCTGCTCATGTTAAAGACGTAGATGCCAGGTGAGTCGCATGAGAGCTCCTGTCCAACATAACCACCAGTCACGATCATTTGCCCGTCCCAGACGTTGCAGGAGTGACCTGCTCGGGCTGGAGGGTTTGACTGCTTAGACACGTCGACAGAAATCCAGGTGAAGGAGGGGATGGAAAGAATCCACATGTCATCGTATTGGGTTTGGTTGAGATATGGTTGGAGATTTTGGCCGCCGTACATGTAGACATTGTAGGAAGAGCCGCTGTACACGGAAATTAGTATATTTATGGTCCCGTGTCTGGAACGATGATAACTTACTCGGCGGCTGCACCTACTACAGCACATGGATTAACTCGGTACTGTGGTGTGTTGCCGGTGGTTGCCTGTTTATACCATGTCGAATTCGCAATATCGTACACATCGATGATGTTCATTTGGGTCTATAATGTAGTCAGAACCGGTATCCTCTGAAGATCCATCATATCACTTACGAAGGTCGCGTTAGTGCCACCAGTCAACCCGAGCAAAATACCTTCTGCGCCAAAACCAGGAACATACAAAAGTAGACCATCAGCACGTTCCGGGAAACCCGCTGAATCTTGTGATCCTCCTTGAGTGACATTTCTCCAGACACCATCTTGACCAGCGGTCTTGCCATCAGACAACGATTTGACACCGTCGTTGGAGAAACCCGGGAAGGTAAACTCAAGGAGACTCTTGAGATATATGCGGTTAACTTGATTGCTCCAGCCTTCAGTGGTTAAATAGTCTTGATGCCCACCAAAATACCAACCGCGGCCAAGCGTCGAGACACTGAAGCCTGCGCCTTCAGCTGCACGCTGAATGGATTGGCCGTCACCTTCGGAGTTGGCGCCGGAGGAGGATTGCGGATTGCTATGCTCAATCCAGTTTTTCGAACCAATATTGTACTCCCACATGGCGAATGCAACGGGTGTCGTAACGGGAGTATCGGAGAACTCGCCACCATAGAGGTAGAGTGAGTCGTGTGAATTCCAGAGGTAGCCGTTAGCAACTGCAGGAGGACCAGATGGCTGTGGAAGGCCGGTCAATGACGGCGAGCTGATTTGCCAGGACTTCGTGAGGTCTAGACTTAGAAAGTTGTTATCTAGAAAATGTCAGCTAAGCTAAATTTCTATATCCAAATTGGAAGAGGACTCACTCCATTCGTTACTAGTCTGTTGGGCGTCGGTAGTAGCACGACCGCCGTACATGTAGAGCGTTCCATTGACGATGGCAGCTAGTCTCTGTGAATATTCGGACAGGCTTGTCAGCCATCGAGGCTTAACTTACTTTGATGACTCCAAATCTTGCAAAATACAGTTGGACTATCATCACGCTTTACCATGGCACCATCCTCCACGAAGCCGGTCGATTGGCGCGGTATGACGCCTCCACTTACACCTAACAATGCGTTCCTACTCATGCCCGTAATCGGATTACTCTGTAGGATAGGTAGCATTATCGCTAGGACGAGCGTAAAGATACCCAATCGATATAGACGGGAATATCCATTCAATTGAGGATCTGTCGACAGCTTCATGGTTGCTAGCGTTCCCTCGTCCTCGGAATCCTGCTCGGATAGTAGGTCCTCCCAGTCACTACCTTCCAACGCTTCCTCGTTGTTATCCTTCACGTCCTCCAAGATGTCCGCCTCACTCTTGAAGCGCACTTTTTGGACGGGTCGTGTGCTTTTCGGAGAAGGAGTAGGATCAAGAACTGGTGGAGGTGTACGCTCTCTTCGTCGTTCTTGTCGGAATCTGTCTTCGTCGACTAGACCAACTTCCATAAACATGGATTTCCGGCGTTGCGATAAGGGTAGCAACGGAGGCTCTGACGATACGGGGTCCATGGTGAATTATGGCGACGTTGTACGGTCGCGTGGTGGAATCTGCAAAGATAGGGGAGGGTGCGCTCCGTTATATTGAATATGACGTTTGTCTGACCGGGTAATGTTCCTGAGCTGCGAGGCTTTTCAACAGCCCAGACCGGCTCCACAACACGGGTGGCAATTGATACTAAGAGAAGTTTAAAAATATCGCAATGCACACAATGGAAATCTCGAAAAAACAGAAGACACAGAAATCAGTTACGAGGAGCAGCAGGACTAGTAGCAGTGACGGAAGACGTGGTGATGGAGAGAGCGTTGAGATTGTCGGGGTACCAAACCCTGAAGAGATAGCGGTGATTGACCTGCACCCTGAATCTTGTTCTGGGTCGCTCGTCGCGCACATTTGCCCGTGTTGACAGGCATCACGTCATGACGGGGCTGTATCAAGTATCACTCTCGTCGGCCATGGGGTGGATTGGAAGGTTGGCCACGACCCCAGACGGCATCAATGCAGAGCCTGACGCCGGCTAAGCAAGTGGATGTGCGTGCCGTCGACCAACACACGTCAGTGGGAACAGTAGCAGCCAGCCGCACTCCACAGAAAGCCGACCGCTAGCAGGCAAAATGCCATTCTCCCACTCCGTCTCATTTCAGCATGCTGGGTCGCTTGTTTGCCGTCTCCACCTTTCCACATGTTGAGGTTCCACTGTCTGCCTGTACCTTTTTCGTGCATGAATTAACCCTGTTCACCACAGCCGCCTGCTGCTCTGTACCACGGCGCACCATCAACCTACGACCTATAGCCAGGAACGCGGCCACGTCTACCGCCCTTCATATCACCGTATCCTAATGGCAATTGGAGAAAGGGATGCCAATTGAAATGGCGATTATGACAGCAATCTGACACGACTGGAGGCGGCCCTCTGAGACATCTGACAAGGGGTCTCGGCAGCCCATCTACCGAACGACGCATCGAGATCGCAACGGGCGCCACAATATGGCGGTGCATCTGTGGCGATCCATCTGTGGCGATCGCGACATGGAGGCGAAATGCTTGCAAGCAGATAAATATTGATCTCCAGATCTAAATTCTCCGGATCTTGAATAACCGTGCTTCGCTTCTGAACCGAGCGGCTGTGTATATTCGTTGAGCATCAGGGCAGTGGTCAGCAGGGGTCTAGCTCGGGACGTCTTGTTGGGGAGTCTCCTTGATGTCTCATCCCTCACGTAGTACACTAATGAGAAGATGTGGGCAAGCAATATGTGTATTTGAGCCACACCAAGTGCATGTTTGCTTGATTCTATTTCTAATCATCTTAACTTCGCTAGGTAGGTACAGTAGCTCCTCAAGACAACAGTATCTTTTCCACAGATGTCTAGCCTCCGTGTTTATGGAATCAGTATTGTCTAATTTCTTCCTTTCGTCACACCATCCGCTTTTATATTTACTCTACACCATGCGACGGGTATCCTACATCACGAATCTACACAGCGTTAAATACATCGTGGGCCGCTTTAAGGATCCAAGTCCCTATTGAGGTTGAACTGTTTGTAGCCGAAGCCGTCGTGGGTGAGATACGAGCCTAGGGCATCCAGTTCCGTCCAGACCGCCGGGTAGTGTTCTTTTATCCACGCTTCGATTTTCTCTTGTTGGTTCGTATTGGTGGTTGCGTTGAACCAGGTTCCAAGGCTACGTTCATCATCAGTACTGTGACTCGAACGGAAAAACGTGGCTATGTTACAAAGCCCGAACAATGGGATATGGAGCAGGAGAGTAACTCACATGAGGAGGTCAGGTACAAAGCCGAACTCTTTCTCTGCCCCTTCCACCATAGCTTGTGCTTCATCATACAGACCCTGCCCTGCTAGCGCACCTAAATATGCGGAGAATATTTCTTTATCGATGTCAAAATCCATGCGTCTCAGTTTCCTCCATATCGGTTTTGCGTGCCGATCGCCAAACGGCATTCCTTCACAAGCTCGAAACGCGATAGCAATACTGCTGTATGTCGGTCCTTCTTTGGAAGCGACGATTTCTGCCCAAAATTCCAATGCACGCATGTTTTGCTCAGTCAAGGCGTATGCAAGCATGAGCGAATTCCTTAACCGTGTGTCAGGCTCCAGCTGCATGTCCAGCTTCATTTGATTGTGGATGAGTTCCAGGCTTTCCGAATCGGCGTTGCGTGCAATGCCCGTAAAAGCATCCACATAGGTGTCTATTGTTGCGCTGATAATGGGAGATTCATGGTTCCGCATGTGAAAGAAGACGTGGCAAGCCATGTCTGAGCGTTTGCGGGCGAAGAACTCGTTCATGAGACGGGTGCGAGTTTCTCGGATCGTCTCGCTGAAGACGTTTCGAAGAATCTGGTAAGTATCCCAAATATCGGCGATGTTGTTTTCCCGATCCAGGCAGAAATCGACCAGGCGATCGCGGATAATGGCACGTTGCTCCCCCGTATAGTTGAATACGTGAGTGTGAAGTAAATCCACTACATCATAGTATTCTTGCCGACGTAGATGGAGCATGCAAAGAGCAGAGACTGTTTCGGGCTCGAACTGACCCTTTCGTTCGCCTAGCTCGTCGACAATACCAATTATGGTGTCGAAGTCGTATCGATTTGCTTCACACATAGCCCGAATGAGCTTGTTGGTAGCCAGTACACCTTCATCTCCTTCAACCTTCTCGCCCTGGAGTCCAAAATAAGACGCTCTCGCGCCGTCGACATCATTTACAGAGAGACGGTAATCCATTTGCAGGATGAAGGTCTTCGCGTTCGGATGAATGCCCCATTTGTGTCCAAGGGAGATGAATCTTTCTGCAGAATATGGATCATTTCTGGATGTTGCAAATTCCACCAACTCATTTATCGTATCAACATCCGGTCGACCTTCCATTTCATCTTGTTCATTTCGGCGGACCATCACCTGCATCATGCGATCCAGTTCATCGACGCCTTTCCCAGTGGCCGCGGACCACAAAAACACAGAGTCCCAGGCCTTTTTGGGTGGGTTCTTCTCCAGCAACGAGCTGATGACCTTCTGGCCATATGCCAAATCATCTCTTTGTGCGCATAATTTCAACATTGCCGAGTTGGCGGCTGCAATAGGTTTTGCCTCCTCGGACTCGTCACCAAATCTCGAAAGAGGTTGCTCATACCAATATTTGGCCTGCCCCAAGTCGCCTTTGCTGGCGAAGTGTACGACCACTTGGCCTTGTATCTTAGACGTAAAGGGAACTGAAAGATGGCGTAAAATGGATACGTTCTCGAGCAATTCCTCCTCGTCCCCTTTCCAACGGCATGCTCGTAACAAAGAAGTCCATAGATTTACGCAAGTTACACTCTTTTCACCTATTTTTGGGGTCAAGCTCTGCAGCATCTTTCGGGCTTCTAGAGTTTCTAAATGATGGCACAATGTCATGATATACCGTGATACATCCTTAGACTCGAATTCGATCATGCGGCCGTCCCTCGATTCGGAAGTTTTGTCTTTCTCCAGCCCCAATCTCGTTTTGATTTCCGCATGAAGTAGCCTCGCAAGTGCTAGATGCCAACCCCCAATAGGGTCGGCTCTTCGGGATAGACACAGTGTAGCATCTCTTAAATCCTGTAATGATAGCCATGGTGTTCCATCGGGTCGCGGATTCTCTTGAAGATATGTGAAGGAGCGTAGTGCAAGCGCGGCTAGATTATCCTTGACGGAGTAGTCTTGGGCTTTTTTCTTGAAAGCAAAGAAGGCATTGAAGGCTTCTGCAACTTCCTTGGGCGGAGGGGGTCGGGTATTCATCTGCATCATCTTAGATAGCTCCACCATCTTCTCAAACCCTGGAGCCAGTTCTGGATCTTTGACGCGGCGCTGAGGCTTTAAGAATTCAAAAAATGTTCTCTCTTGAGATCGAGGTTGGAAGAGGAAGCCATGGCGAAAAGGCAATTGAGGTTGTGAGCCTCGCTGGAGACAGCCTCGATAAATCAGTGGCTTGTTGGAAATTATTCTTCGAAAAACAACGCGGGTGAGGTGTGACGGCATCGTTGGAGAACACGAGAAGGAAGGACGAGGTCGAATGAGCAATTGCAGGCGAAATAATTCGTGATATTAGGTTACGGTAGCTGCCATTGCACTTGATTAACAAGGGCAAACAACACAAGAAACGACGGAACAGCTCGGAGGATGTTGGCGAAGATAGAGGGATGTCTGTCCTGGAGAATGTCAAGGCGGAAATTCGAGGCCGCGGTCTTGGCGCGCCAAGCATCTTCAACTTTACTTCCATCGAAAGTTCACAGACGCTGTCATCAACGCAGAACCACCTCGACCATGTTGTTACTCCGGCCGCTGTACAAAGCGCCAACCTATAATACACGTCAATGTTTGCGGTTATTGTCTTCGTCAAGCTCAAGCCGACAAGGTGAAAGTGAGCAGGCCTGCAATTCCTCCAAACTCCTGCTCGTACTGACTTGAGTAGGCCTCCTAGGCATCCTCGGTGATATGGAGAAGAACGTCAGCCAATTCTCTCCTGGGCAGAATGCTGCTTCTCGAACCAACCCCCGAGATGCGATAGGATTCGCTGAGAAGGCACTGAAAAGCAGGAAGCAAACAGTCGCGGATTCGGAAGCGCAGACTAGACGGACAGACTTTCTACAACAGAACTACCGGAAATGGAAGCCTGGAGATGTGTATGCGCCGCACGACCTGACTCCTGCAGAACAATCGAAGTGGAAGAGGGGCCGACAAAAACCAAAATTTGATGTTGTCGATGCGTTAGGAATAAATCCGGTTATGGAGTACAAGGTCAGCTGCACAGAGTCTGTCTGCATTTCAAGTAATCGCTAATTTGGACTAGAACTATACCATGATGTCGGAATACATGACGGAGATGGGACGAATAAAGCATTCGAGCCTGACGGGCCTACGACCGGTCAATCAAAGAAGGATGGCAAAGGCTATAAGGAGAGCAATTGGACTCGGGCTCATGCCCAGTGTGCATAGACATCCGCTGGTATTAAAGGGGCTCAAGGGAAGCAGATTCAATTGAGGTCGATAACTAATAAGACGATGTGAGAGGTCTTGTCCTTGCTAGAGCACCTTTGAATTTAGTTTTCAAGTCTCGGGGGGAAAGGGTTCGACCAGAAGACCGGGTTTGGTATTGGGGGTTTCACATCGCTCTCCAACTGGTCGCATACTATATGAGGGGCCAAAACCTTCACATGCGTGAGTAGAAGGTGGCTCGTGTACAGTTAAATGTGTATAGAGATAAATACTACTGAAATGCATCTAAGAGCTATCACTTTCTGGGTATCCTGCATAAAAACGCTTCGAACGGCCCACAGCCCAAAACATTCCCACGTGCTTCTACCCTTCTGGAGGCGGTTGACGGCCCCCAGCGCCTCTTTCGACTGCTCCCAGAGCCCAATCGTCCTCTGTTGCCGGCTGAGACCTGTTATTCCGTATGGCCCTCTAGGTGCACCGAGAGCTGGATGAAGTTCTACTTTTCCGGAACCGAATTCACTGCTGAGTACTAAGTCCACTCTCGCCGTAATAATGCTCTCCTTTCCTCTTCATCAATCCCTTGCTCGGGCACACTCACGAACCCTATGAATGACAAAATATAAAACGTCCCGGTGAATGATAGGGCCCATTCCAGAATGCCAGCAGTCCGCCAATAGCCCGAGCTCATAAAAGAGTAAAAGGTAACTCCAATCCAGAAGTCTACGAATACAGTTAAGGAGCTGACGATACAGCTGTTTCAAACATGTCAGTATTCAGGATAAAATGTTTTCGCCAAACAGCAATAAAGCACATACTAAGTTCTCAGCCTCTTGAACGGACTCGGTCTCCACGTTTGATCAAAATACACCACGGTAGTCAAGAGAGCCGAGCAAGCGAGTCCAAGGAAGCACATGAGAAGAAGGATGGCATGTTGTTCGTGAAATCGAACTGTATCCAGGACAGCTAGAAGAATGAGGCCTAATCCAGCTATGAAGCCGCATATCATGGCGATGATGGAAAGCGCCTTTTTCCACTTCACATCGTCGATGCCATACATGCGCCTGTCATAGCGAGAGAAGTGCACAGCATAGACTGTGATCATAAACGAGACCGCGGTTATTATGCTGCCAACTAGGAAGAGCGGCTTCATGTCAAAGGCAGCAATGTCAGAAATGAACCTATAAAGGTGAAATGGTTAGAAAAGGTGCAAGCATGGCCGCCCCTGCGACTTTGGGAAGGTTCTGGTGAGTTAGAGAATGATATTGAAGGTATACAAAACGCACGCGATGTATGGATTCCCTTGCCTCGGATACCTAGGCTTTCCTCTTGCCAGCCATGTTATTAGTAATGCCGACAGAGTCAAAAACCAAGTCGTGCCTGCAATGAAGGGGAATAACCAAAGACGATGTAACGGGATGACAAGGCGTAAGCTCAGCGCTTTGGTAGACATGATTGTAGGTGATGTTGGAAGGATGAAAGAAAGCAGCACGCGATAGACGGAACAGAAATGCCGTCGGCCGATCATGGGAAAGTGATGAAATCCCATGGCTCGCTCGGTACGCTCGGCTAGGTTGATCCTAAGCCTTTTACATAACACTGCTTCTGGCTTTATATACTTAATCACTTTCTACACAGACTTGATGATGGCAACTAGCTATAATCACTTTTACCGAGCCCAAATTGCCTCTGTAAAGTCCTAGCACCGGAGTGGATAGGAGCAGACAGAGCCAGCCTTGTGCCAGCTACAATCATTTCCCACTTCATTTTTCCGAGGCCAAAACAAAAACTCTTACATGTACGGTCTTGTTAAGAATCTACAGGCAACTTACCGCACCCACAGGTTGCACAACGACATTTGAGATATCTTATGAATCGTTGTTTTACGGCACATAGTTTGTCTTGAGATTGTCCTCTTAATGGCCCCTGATCTATAAGATATCTATAAGATTGCTTGCAATGTCCCCAGTATTTGTGGCCCATGTTTCCGGCAGTGTCTGCATATACAGAATCCCGTCCTCCACGACACACTCATTATAGCTTCCCTTGACAAGTTTCTTCACAATTCTAAACTTTATCTCACCTTTTTCTACGGCTTCAGCAAGCCCCTCCTGCAACATGTCATCGTCTTCGAACTTCTGCCACTTCAAATAATAAACAAGTCCATCGAAGTACGACTCCATGATAGAACCGAGCGACTTCTCCCAGTCCGGTCGATTGTCCTTGACCACTTTCTCAGCCTTCAGAGCGGCATAGACTTGTTCCCAATTGGGATCAATCTTGATTTTGGGGTTGTTGAGCTGCTTAGCGATCTTCTCTTTCAAATCATCAAATTTCGTGTCCCACTCGGTCGCGATAGAGTGACGAGCAGAATAGGAGATAGAAGCATTGGGAGTCGCAGCTGTGAGAGCATCTTCAAGGTCCTGGAGCGCATCGTAGATATTAGTCCCCAGATGCTTTTCATGGAACAGGATACGAAGATTGCCATCATGGACATCGCAGCCACTGCAAATGAGTTAACTTCAAAGAGCCCAAACCGTTAAGCAGCTTGTTGGCAGATATTTACCAGTAGTTAATCTTGTCGCTCTCATCTAAGGCTATGGTAATGGAGTGAGCGGTGCAAACGGCATTGATTTCTGTTTTTCCGAGATCACCGTGCTTCTCTAGGAAGTACTTCATCTTGTAGATTGCATTAGAGATGTAACTAAGCACAGTGATCAGAAGAAGCCATCGATCTGATGCCATCAGATGCTGTGAGTCTTACTCAGATAGACAGCTGCCGAGAGAATCTCCGGCATAGGATCCCGCTTCTGCATAGACCCAGATAGCATTCGGATTGACGTCAATCTTCCAAGTTTCCCCAAGCAGGTCGGATAGCTCCTTTTCATAGTCGGCCCTCTTAGCCTCGTACTCGTCACGTACTGGACAATCTTAATACACTTTCGTCCGTCAAAGGTAATGTCATACCATTCTTACGGACCGCGAGCGGCAATTTCGCGGCGGGAGGAATGGCAGTAGGCATGGCTTCAAATTCAATATTTGAAAGAGGGCTTCCTTAGCACGAGAGGGAAGGTTGATTAATTGGGAAAATAGGATCTCGACGAAGAGGGGAATCGAGTTTGCTACCTGCCTCATCTTTATAGGTCCGACGCTAAACCGTTACCTAACTAATTATTGGAGAAAAATAGGAAGCGAAGCGACCCCATTACCACGCTTTGGAAAGTGTGATTCTGACAGGCGCTTAGCTAGAAGCCACATTCTCTTCCGAATCATGGTTCCAGACAGCTACAAGTGTACGACAATCGCGTTCTAATGCAGGAGGCGCTGAGGTGGTTGCGGCTGTGCCGTGAAGAGGCGTTTTCTGGATGCAATTACGGCAAGAAATATGATCGGTATATAGTGGTTTTAATGTTGAGATTGGTGCTCTCCGTTCGTTCTGCTATGTCTTTTGTTCCCACTTGCAGACTACGAGTTCAATGGAGTCATAGTGGAAGGTAGGGATGGATCAAGGCTGATACGAGCTTGCCATTGAGCAAGGAGACGAGGCGGTGTTAAAATAGAGATGATGAGATTGTTCCTGAACTAGTTGTCTTGGCATCTGGACCCCCTTTGAGCATTGACGGATTTCGTGTGAATGTGCATAAGCGTCTCGCTTCCCCTGGCTCAGCTAAGTCTAGGCATCAACGCCTTCATCCCACGAGGCCGTTTTGCTCTGCGATATGAGATGGGGAGCTGAAATCGGGCTATTTGTGGCTTCCATAGTCGATGCAGGATGCCTTGATGGCTGTATTCGAGGGCGGGACCCCGCTTCATATCTTGCGGCCTTGGATGCCAGCTCAGAATGTCGAGCTCACGACCACAACTAATCTCGATTTCGGTCACTAGAAGTTATCAAGATGTCTTTGTAAGATTGATCTAGACCATGATTTTGTAGTTGAGTTCTAATTTTCTCCAGGCCCACAAGACTCAAAGTTGACATTCGGGACAACTTCACTAAAGAAGATACCAGTTTTCAAAAGGCTGCGAAAGCTCTTTCAGATCTAGTTGGCTATAAAGTCATTTGCCAGCCAGAATGGCATATGTTATGGGCCGAACTCCAACCAGATTTTTCCGATATGTCAACGTTCATCCCGAATGTTTGCAGTACATTGACAGAATGGTGCAATTCCATGACAGCCCTTCTCGACGATGACAAAAACGAAGAGTGGACTGAGCTCGTCCTTGAAGAATTAACAAAGACTCGATCTTTGAGGATGCGAGTTGAGGTATACGGGAGTGAGAGGCCAACGACACGCTGGACGGATGATGAAAAGGCTTTTACAATTCATCTCCCCAAATCTGGACCAACGAATCCGTCAATTGTCTCAGGGGGGTTTAATACAGATCTCTTGAATTGCTTCCAGCCACAAACGTCTCAATCTATCCCGTTGGCCACCAGGCCCACACTTCCTGATGAGTCATGGGCTGATATCGAGGTCGACAGCACCACTGGAAAGCCTTCAACTCGGGAGGATCACACACCTTCCTTCAGCCATTCAACCCCTGCGACAAGTACCTTAGATATTCTCCCAAATGTCAACGCCCTTGAGCGGCCGGAGTATTTGATGCTGAGACCACCATATCATATGATCATCTCGCACAGCGCGTATCAAAAAGAGATGCTTGTGCAATGCAGTCATCCACCAACTTTGAAGGTCATTGAGGGATACCTGAAGCGATGGACGAAGGTTAATAACAATGACACTCGCCAACCTCCAGCAGCAACATTAACCCTACAAGAATCACCCTTTGGACTAGGCGTAGTACACGATCGATTGCACATCAGCATGCACAGCACTCGTTCGCATTACATGCTAAGCCCGACCATGATTCTCTCGTTCGTCGAAGGCGTTCTGGGGTATAAGCTTATGTTCGGCAATGGCGATACTTGGACTTTTAGAAAAGAGACGGGTTTCAAAGACAGGTAGCCACAAACACGCTTTATCCTCCCGACTACAACTGCTATTAACGCAAGGGTTTTCTACTGCTTTTGACTATGCTTACACCTTAAATTCATACATTATCATCCAGTAGCCCCAAACAACTCGACCGGAAGCGCCAAAGACGAAAGAAATCAGAACGCCAGCCAAGTCCCGCGTGTCCCAAAACACCGTCGCAAAGCGTGTCTTGCTGGTTTTCGAATCCCATGCCAGGCGCGGAAAGTTGGACACGCATATGACAATTATATCCTTATTTGGTAGGATAGCCACCTACTTCCCATGCCCAAGCTCATACACCTGTCCATGTCCAGCAGTAGGCACATGCGGCGCACTAATCGCATCGACCTCGTGCGCTCCCGGTGCCGGTAGCGGCGGTACTACTTGGCCACCACTCGGCGCCATGTACGGCTGCTGGTAGGCTGGCGCCGGAGTCGGAGGATTCGAAATCGGAGATTGGACCGCATATTCGTGGACCTGAGTTTGTGGATTGAATTTATGATCTTGGGCCGGAGCAGGTTGCGCAAAGTATCCGTCGAATCCTTGGTGTGGCGTTTGCGGGACTGGGGGTGGCATCTGCTGCATTCCTTGGTGCTGTAGGTTAGGCGTTTGAGGGTAATATTGGGACTGTGGTCGTGAGGCATTGGCAGCGGCGATCGCTTGCTGGTTGGCTTGCAGTTGGCGCTTCTTCTTTTGGCGGAGGCAGAAGAAGAGGATAAGGCCAGCTAAGATGCCTAGAACGAAAAGGGCGCCGACTATGATACCAATTATCATGCGAATGGATATAGGGCTGGACTTTTCCGAATTCGAAGATGCAGGCGCAGTTGAAGTGGATGCAGAGGTGGGAGACAGTGTGGAAGCCGAAGAGCTCGCAGCGATGGTGGACTCCCATCCGGTCACAGCTGATTCTGCTACAATTGGAAGCGATATTGATGTACTGGTCGATTCGACGAAGTCCGTGGCTTCCTCGAATATGGTTTGGAAG
Organism: Hysterium pulicare CBS 123377; assembly: GCA_000467715.1. NCBI lineage: Eukaryota > Fungi > Ascomycota > Dothideomycetes > Hysteriales > Hysteriaceae > Hysterium > Hysterium pulicare. The sequence goes on along the minus strand of AJFK01000200.1, from coordinate 37,389 downwards.
GTTGAGCCAGGGTCTGTGTCACACCCATAGTCCTGGGCATTGTTGTGGGGATACGTCCATGAGATACAGTAGGGCGAGAAGGAATCAGTGCATTTCTTGACGAACGTATTGCGCATACAATCAGAGTTGCAGCCGCCTGACATCATTGTAACATAGTCGACGCAACTGTTTACCCAGCCGCAGGATTGAAGGTCGAAGCCCGAGCAGCATCCCACCATCCCTACGGTATTGGCTGCAGTATATAACATACAGGTATCGCCAAATGGACAAGTAAGTGCCGAGGCTGGAATTCGTTAGTTTGGTGGATAAATTTGGATTTGGAAATGTCACTCACATGCATCCTCGTTCAACCATCCGCATGTTTCAGGGTAGAGGTTCGATTGTCTCCTGCGAAGCTCCTGAACGGAGGGCCCTTTGGTGGGCTTCGGATTCCAACCATCTGATGCTCTATGAGGGACATCTAGAGTGGGTTGAGGGCCACCAAATGCGACACAGTGCGCCACGGGCAGCAGAGGGAGAGCGCCTAAGAGTATTATAAATTGCTGCATCGTCTCTATCAATGCAAGACGTTAAAAATTTAAGAAGCAAAGTATACTAGAACCAGCGACGAAAACTGAGCGAGTGACGAAATGAAGAAGAGATAATGGGAAAAGATAGTTGCTCTCTGGGAGGGGCGTAGCCTGGTCATTAGAATTTCATCGAGGCCAAGAGCTGAAAGGCGAGACAAGCCCTTGGTATCACGAAGTCTAGAGTTGCAGCAAAACAGTAACGCATGAATGGTTCACGGCCCCTTTGAAGGGCGTTGGCAAACCACCATTGACAAACATTTTCTTGACGCTCCTGGCAGAGTTGCCCGCCCCCAAAATTTCCAGCTTCATCACCGACAAGGTAGAGTTTAAAGGGCTGCTTTGGGTCTTGTGAGACTCAACCACACTCTGCTATCGAATGAGGAGGCAGAAACTGTAGGTTTGATGGGTCTTGTTGTTGTTGTGCACGGTGGGCGGTTGGTGTGAACAGTTGAGGAGTATCAATTCACGAGTGTGGCTTTCAAGTCGTCCTATCATAAAGACTATGCCAAGATTGGCGTCGATGAAAGCACACAAAATAAACGAGATCAGTTTTCCCCTGCATATGATCTGTTTCAATTTAGCAACTTTCACACAAGCCACAGCTTGGCCGGATTATTATTCTGCGAACCAGGTGGGCCTGCGCCCACCACCTTCTTTACTCCCAGCGTACAAAGCTAACCTAGACACTGCAGAAGGCTTAAAAGTAAGATGCTATCCTGAGACTATTTAGCAAGTATTACACGGAATAGATACTTTCTAAATTTATATAGCCAACGGCGTTCGTAGTACGACGAATAATGACACCAGCTGTGAACGACTCCTCTATCCAAAGCCGGGACCTTCCCGCCTCATAAAATCACAAACGTGACTTTTGCCTCTTTCTAAAGACTACTTGCCATTTTTATCATTTTCTTTACTGAAAAGCGACTTGATAGTCTCGAAAGCCGTCTTAGCCAATTCACTAACGCCCCAAGGCACTCTTGATACTAGCAAGGCCTGTGTTTCTGCCACCGCTGTCCTCCTCCTCGCTATAAATGCTGCTATTACAAATCCAAGAACCAGCAAAGCATACAAGAAACACATAGCAATGAGAAAGATGAACGGCCCCTTCGGAATCTTCGTAAGTTGCACGTCTCCCCGCCACCTCTCCAACAGGCTGGGGGCGGGATCAAATGCCCCAGCTGCAAGCGCAAGTCCTACTTGACTAAACGCAAGACTCATTGCGTCTGCAACTGTGATGTCGGAGAGTAGCACCGCCATAGTTGCCTGCTGGAACAGCGCATAAGTGCCCATCGAGACCTGCAGGGGTGCTTTGATGATGGAAGCTTCTTGTGGCGAACTTTGCGTGGCGTTGAACTGGAGGATGCTGCCGTTGACGAGGGAGTAATTGACATTGTAGATGGTGGAAGTGCAGGAGAGGGCGAAGGCGATGCGACCGTTGCCAGCATCAACAACATCTCCACGAGCTCCCTGGGGATCACCAAAGTCGACAAGGGAAGTAAAATCCAGACTGTTGACGACCGCGGTGACATTGTAGGTGAAAGGATTGAGCTGTGAGCCAACGGAGATGGCGCGAGGAGAGCCGTCTGCAATGTTGTAAAAGGACGTGTTCCAGCCCTTGAGTTGTTCGATTCCATTGGAAGGTATGACATTCAGAGAGCCTGAAAACATGTCGGAGCAATTGTATCGTACAGGAGAAAAGCTATCACTAGACTGATTATGCATGCCGCATGCTTCAGTGACTGATACGCACTTTGTGACCATGGAGGTAGTAGTGGCAATATAATCGGCACTTAAGTTTGTGAAAGTTGGGGTAGATAAAATGGGATCTTTCGGGTCCTGGGTCGTAGACTCCCAAGCAGAATATGGATTAAACAAGAAAACATGTAGATCTTGGGTTTGTGCATCGATGTGACTGACGACTTGCACCTCGTCAGCTTTTCCTGCGTCCGCTGCCTCATCTAGTGCTGCAAAATTTTCTTGGTTGAAATCGCTAGTGATGTTGAGTACTCCAGTTGCTAGGATCCTGTAGGATAGAGGTGGGTTTCTGACATTCCAAGGATGAGTGGTCGTATCCAAAGAACATGGTGGTGGAGTGTTTGCGTCTATATATGGGTCTTGAACAGGAGAAGAAGTGTTACAAGCGTCACTGAGTACAAAACCGGGGGTTAAAGAGTTTGAAGGTTGCGTGATCAGTGCATAAACTCTGCTTTGATCCGTTTCAATGAGTCCTTGTAGAGTTTTGTCTGGCGCTGTTAGATAGCACTAGATACGGATGAGTATACACACCTCCTAGTATGAGAAAAACGCTAAGTACAGGCTTAGTAAAGATTCCACCTATCTGGACGACGTAACTTACGTCAGACCAAAAGATAACATCGCTCCAACGGCAGCTATCTTGACTGCTCGTCCAACTGCCCGGTTTCGGTTGTATATAACGCCCTTCATCCATTCCCACAAGGTATCCGGAGCACCTTGTAGAAGCGTTCGCACATTTCTGTCCTCCGAATGGGAAAGTTTATGATGTCTGGCGATTTGAAAGGCCACAAGAAAAGAGAAGAGAAGCATGAAGGGTGCCGTCCCAAATTGTGCAAGTGTGGGTGCACATGAGCTGGTCAATAATACTAGGTTTACAGGAATTGTCGTGTAAAAGAATGAACGGAGGTCGTCGGGACGGTTGACGGGAAGGGCAGGGTTTTCATCTGGTGGAAAGTTGACACGCCAGCTCGGGAACCAGACAAATGCACAAAGCACAAGCGCAACCGCAAGTAGGGGGCAGAATATTGCCAGGAAGGCCAAAACCAAATGGGTGGACGTATACGGGGACTGCGAACGATTTGTTGCCGTTTGAAGATCAATGGTAGTGATGAATATCTCGGATTCTTTGATTTCAGATGGCTTTCTTATGCGGTCTGACGCCATTATGCGACTGATTGAATGGAGTCTATTCGATAATTAAAAGGGCAGAGAATCAACGGGAAGAAAAATTGTCTTTATACCTTTAAACCCTATCCAAAGCTTTGAAATAAAGTTTTCGCCGGTGGATAAAAAGATATGAGCGCTAATGTGCTACGGAAAGACAAAGCTCAACAAGAGTCCAAGAACATAATTAGAGATGAGTGGAATAATAGGAGAAAGAGCGGCAACATGATGTTGTTTTTATGCGCCTAAAAAGTAGGCAAATTGTACGCAAACCCACGTTCTATTACGGTAACTTCAGCTTTCATTGCAGGCGGGATATTTCCCAACTCCGGATTTGACGACCGTAATTATCTGAGATAAGTTTCCTGGAGGACCTGATTCGTCCTACGAAGATTACGCCTCGTTCGCCCCGTTTTCGAGCCACAATGTCATTGTTTGCATCGAGTGGTCGCTGATTAAAAGTCAATATCCAGTGAGAGCATGCTGTGTAACGTTTTGGGCAAGCTGAGAGCCAGGGATAGAATCAGCCCCCACCAGAAAAGTCTGCACGATCGTATCAGAGACTTCGCTTGCCGACAGCTTAGACGCTTCTCAAAGCTATTCGGGTTCCACTCTTCCATGATAACTCTGATTGTTCTCACTGATCACACAGGTGTCAGACTTCGTCGTTTTGGAGGATGGGTCCGCATGTACTATACTCTTTACCACCGACCTACAAAGCCGATTTGAAACTTGGTACAAGGCGCTAAGGCAGGTTGCTGTCCTTTAGCATATTCAGAAAATAGCATATAAAATAGAATCTATACGTGTTTGTACGGCCACGGAAGTCGGTAGTACGACGAATAATGACGGCCACGGTGGTTTGGTTCATTACACGAGGCTGAGAAAGTTATGGCATGATGCATACTGCAGCTGGTAGGAATGAGGCTACAATACCCTGGAGTCCATTGAAGACGATCAGTTGAATGCTCTGTGTCGTGAGCGGAAGGGTTTAGAAGAAGATTGTGCTCAGAAGCCCTGGCAGGCCCCGGTCACACAGGGTGCACGTGCCACAATAGAACGCAGCACTGTCGCCAGGTCTCACATAAGCATAAATATGGACGCTTTTCCCCCTGCATTTGGTCTGTTGCAATTTCACAAATCTCAATACAAGCTGCTATTTGGCCGGAAACATGAATTTGCGAACCACTCCTTCATTCCAAAGTTCGTTAATTACATGCACGAATCGCCTCTCGCTGCGCTGCCGGCCCCTTCCTGTCGCTTGAGACGCTCAAAAAGCTGCACAAAGGCCGCGGGTTCCTGCGCTCCACCAACTTCAAATTTGTCTTGAATTGTAAAGTTAGGAACACCATTTATGTCTTGTTCGTTCGCTTCTTCAACTTCCTTATCGACCTCCGGGCCTCCTTTGCCGCTGGACAGCCACTCCTTCGCCTCTGCCTCTTTCAATCCTGCCTTGACTCCGGCCTCGACCAGGACTTCTTGAGTAGTAATATCTTTGTTGTCCTCAAAATAAGCGGTAAATAACTCCTCAATTACTCTCGTTTGCACTTCTGGAGACTTGGTCTTGCCAAGTTGAATAAGCCGATGCGAGTCTCTGGTATTTCCAGTCTTTCCGCCGAACTTGAAGTTGATGCCTTCGCTTTTGCCTAGATCGGCAAGCCGTTGGAAGATCATGGATGTGCGAGCTTCTCCAAACTTCTGCTTGTAGTACTCCTGCTTATCGATACTCTTCGGAGCATCTGGGTTCAAGTAAAATGGATACCATGTCACCGAGAATGTATCGTTGGAGTCGGGATGAGCAGCTCTGTATTGAGCAATGCCCTGCTCGAGCCGTTTCTTGCCTACATAGCACCATCTGCTGTCGTGTTAGTTTCATGATTCTACTTGGCTTTGGATGACTGTAGACTTACGGACACACGGTATCCGATACTACCTTGATATCAAATTGCGTCATTTTGCGCAAAGTCTGTCGAAAAGCCACGATGAATTGTGTTTTCAAGATAATGATGCTAAGTACTCAAGGAGTCCGACCCTTTTACATCATTTACCACGTGATGCTGACAAATGTTGATTTCGGATCTCGGGACGAATCCGCTCGCTCCTTCATCTGACATCCTTACTGTTCTCACATCCCTCTATTTGCGCAATTCATTATCTGGACAGGAGTAGTTCCGAGCTGTTGGAGCACCGATCAATCGGTTGATGATCGATGGGCTTCCGTATGCAGAACTTGCGGCGCCTCAGGCAGCGTCCTGAATGGCCGCAAATTTCAGAACCGCCCCTAGAACAAATGCATTGCAACTATGTTTCAAGATACTCTCTCAACAATTCAAAACCACATACCTGCATGAAACGTGTCTTCATTGTTACAATTCTGGGGCGTTTCTGAAACCTCAATGGAAGGAACTCATTGCGGCACAGCAGCAGTGCGAGACTACAAAACGCTTTGATACTTTATTCAGCTTCAATCATAAAACCAGCAGTTGCTACTTCCCATTCATATATCAAGCTTGTTATAACCTCGAGACTGGGTTCTCCGTTTTGTGATTTAAACTTCTACTTATACAGTTTCGTTTCCTGCTCTTCGCTATGTCATCCGAACCAAATCGCGAACATCTACGATTGCACAACATATTCTATTTAACTGAACCTTCCACAGCTGAATCCTGGCAGAGCTCTTCCCAGCTAGTCCAAAACGAGCGCGATGCTCGCGCCGAATACGATTTTCAGATACCTAAACATGTGACCGCAGCTCGCGAGAGTCTACTTGACCTTACATTCGGCGCAACCTTTCGAGACATTTCCACAAGAGCCGTTGAAAATGGAAGTTCCGGATACAACGCCGCAAAAAACTTACTAACTGGGGAACAGTTTCCACACAGCTTGGGGCTGCTAAATTTCTATCGTGAACAGTTCCTAAGGCCTGTTCTGAAGTTCGAAACTCGAACCTCTCAGTTTAAAGCGTCAGCGCACTCTTGGCGTATGTAGTTGGGCAGGAGGGCTTACTTTTTTGGCAGAAATACTCGTACTAGTTTATATGACGAGTCTTCATGGTAAGGCTTCTCCGCCGTTGTTAGCCACAATCACTCATTATAACGAAGGTCTGAGGAGCGTGACTGTTCATGGCAGTACGTTGATGGCTCTAGAAATCCATTCGCACTATCTAGCGAACTTGAGGCGCCAGCCCCCGATTTTGCTTTGTATTTTCCTGCCATCTTCTGGGAATCTTCCGTGGGGCCAGCCCAATGCACACTCGAAGATCTCATGGTAAAGAATACGGGAGATAACAATTCATGGCCACGGATGTGCGGGGATCGCTTCATCGATAATTTCACTCAGCAAGCCTTCGCGAGACTCTTCCTGCATGGCCTGCGACCAAGTGCAACACATACACCTTTCGATACTTTCCCACAGAAAACACTGTTTCACTCGTATCCGTGGTTTGTTGTTCAGATTGCGACTTCAACTTCAGAAGAAGCATGCTTTTGCCGAGCCGCCATTGCTGCGTCTGCATCTCTAAAACTGTATGAAAATGCCGCACGATACGAGAGATGTGGGAATCCAGACGAGTCTGTCCCTCCATTAGCGGTAATGACAGCAGTTGGTCGAAATGTACGAATTTGGCTAGCATTTTTGATCCGCACTGTCAATGGTGATATATCTCCAATGGTCTACCACACCGTAAGCTTGCATTACTTGGCTCTTGTATCTGGGATCCATGGCTGATATATCTCGTGAAGCAAATGGTCTGCATTTGGAAAGGTAGAGTAACTAAAGCAGACAATGCCGTTAAACTCTGCGCAATCATTGACAATATTCGAACCCGGGCTATAAGATCGCTACGCCCACAATTATCGAGTTACATCGACCAATGGAGACATCGTCATCTCACTACTCAAGGCATTCCCTCAGCCTCTACCTCAACCAATACCAAAGGACAGGGATTTGATTCTGATCTGAAATCACAAAGCCCCCGTTTGAAAGCTCCAGATAAGCAAAATTTTGGCATCTTTGAGACCTCCAAGAAGCATTCTCCAACTCCTTTAGAGCTGACTCGGGAGATACAATCGAACCTCGAAAGGAACGAATACCTCTTCAATCAGCTACGGATTCTAAGGGAAACGGCACACAAGCGTTCAGATTCTCGGAAATCAAGTGAAAAGACGACGCAAACTTCTCCAGTCACCTCAACTGCAAAACCGGTGCGTGGCACAGTGTCGGGCATACCTCCAAAGACTCCCGAATCCTCGAACCCCAGGGTCGATGGGCTTTGTAACAGCGCAAACCAGTCCGGGACTGTCCAAAGTTCTCCCACACAGGATAGCGTTGAGCCGACTTTGAAAACCGATAGTACAATTCCCGACAAAGCTTATCCAGTAACTCGACCGCAGTCCAATCGAGGTCAATCTCCACGTCTAGGCCAAGTCGAAATCGGCAACGCCAAACCTGAAAACCCAATACAAATACCTTTCCGTGGCGTCAAGTCGCCCAAATCTCAAGTTGGTACTGTGAACGTCAATACAGTTAAACAGATAATGAAGGAGGAAACCGTCGGGTTGAACCGGACTGCTTCGCTGCCTAAAAATGAGTTGAAAGTAGAGCTCAAAGATATTGGAAACCCTCCTGCCATCTCACTACCCGAGGGCGAGAGGCCTTCGCGTACACCACCACCATCTCATGCTATGAAGCACATGGTCCTTACCCCTCCGGCAACCCCAGAAAGAAGGAAGAGCGACCACAGACCCTCCCGCATGACCATTGATTTACCAGGAGACACAAACATCGACACTGACGCACACGGGGTGTCATAATTCGTCGTTTTCGCAGGATGCCACCAACGGCTTTGCCATCAACCTACGAAGACGATATGGACTCTGGGAAAGACACTAAAGCCAGTTGCCAACCTTAAGGCTATTTGGAAAGTATTATACGAATTAATTACTACCTGGAGACCAAGAGAGTGCACGCCGTGACGGTAGCCCGAACTTTTATAGGTCAACCCAGATTTTTGTCGGGAATGTAGTAACAAAACATGTAGGAACCATTAGTCTTGTAGTGATTACAAACGTTTTCAGGTTTGAAAAATAGGGTTGGGTTTGAGTCCGTTTATCTTCATGTCTAGTATAGTCTACATAGCAGTCTTGCATATATTTCCTTTTGTCTGTTGGTTGAAATCCCAGTCCAGCGTTCCATACTTGTCATCTTAAGTCAAACAGCTTATCACTTCTCTATTCATCAATTCAAACCAACAAAGGCATCAACTTTCGGCATGTCTCATGCTAGATCTAACTCGAGATTTTCTACGAAGTATACTTTGCCCATTCAAGCATATCTTAGGATACTCTTTTTTCAATTCCCGATCAGACCCTAAGCCAAAGCCAAGACGGATACCTCTCAAATGTTTCACCATAGAAACAGTCAAGCTTTGAGTATCCGTTACACTATCAGCTTCTGCTAGAATCGTCGCAGTCTTCCTTGATCATATCCAGGGTCTTTCCGCGCACTACGATATTCATAGATGAACTGTACTTCATTAAGTAATTCCCAACTGTTGTTTCGAGGATGCATACCAGCCGCCGGATTGATGTAGATAAGAATCTCCAGAGTTGATGGTATGGATCAATTGATGGTAAGTTCAATTTGCGGGAGATTATCAAAGCATGATTCACCTGCATAGTAAAACATCCCAATCCTCCTGTAAGCACCCTTTTCGGCCGGTACAATAATTAGCCCTTCCACAAAACCGTACATACGTTTCCTTTTCAAGATCGGCAAGCACATAACACGCATTAGACGTCGCGTCGACGAAAACTCGTCATTGCATCCATAGAAACAATGATAGATCATGTCCTTCTGCAAAGGTCCTCGAATTTCCAAAATGGCTAGATTTTCGTCACTGTTAGTGATAAAGACCCGATCGTTTGAGGGGACAAACCAGGCTTGTCGTTGAACCGCTCGTAATATCAAAGAAGCGGCTAGACCCGACAAGGCGGGTTAGGTCACCAACAATATGAGAGTTCTGCCTATCTGCATCGTTGTCCATTGGTAGCGAGGATTCGCGGCATGTAGGGAGAATCTAGAGGGCAGACTTCCACGTCATGTGTTGGAAGAGTAGGTTCGGACTGCTCAGAACAGCACGAGTGAGTAGCACAGTCTTCTATCCATCGTTTCGTCTGCTGCTGAGCTTGTATTGGGTAAACATCTGTTTGTAGCTCCCGTGCAGTTACGAAGCCTGCAGCATCGTTCTCTGAGTCGGTGAAAGCTGATATATGTAAAATACAAGTAGCAGTGTTTGACTCAAGGTGCGCTTCCAGCATATTATTTCCTTTGGGTGATTGCGCTGGATTACAGTAGGGGTAAATGCTGATGATTTCGGGATTGTTCGAGCCCCAGGGTACATCATACCGAGAAACCTTTTGTACTAGTAAGGAGCACCAGTTACATCCTGAGACTGCAGATGCTGCAACCTGTAGAGCCGGAACAGCGTACTTCATACCACACCCTCCTTCACTGTCCCTCTCGTCTACGCATACCCGCTGGAAATCTAAAGTGTTGAACACATCTTTCCAGCAACCTTTGCACACCAAAGCTTCCACCTCTTCAATAGATGCCATGCCAATTCTAGATGGGAAGCCCAGATAAGAGACAACACTCCACGATAATTGAAGGTAGGCTGTAGAGGTAGCCTGGATTGGGTCGTATCGAGCAATGTGATACCACTTTATCGGAGAGAGCAGTGGTATACACTGTGAATAAACTCTTATACTTCGTGTTTCTCCCGTGGGTTTTTCTAGATGCTGGTGGGACTCAGAAAAGTGTTTACTCAAGATAGGTGGGCAGACACCTTTTGGGATAGAATTGAGAGGTGCTTTGAACAGTCTTTTCCCAAGGGCAAGTAATCTGAGCGAAAGAGCGCCGCTGTGTACTATGTAAGTTCTCGAATACTGTGCATCGACGGAGGCACTGATCGCTACCTGAAAAATGCGCTATACCTAATTTGTCTAGGGCCATGAACGTCAAGCACCCACGCCGCAATCCTCCATCACGTTCCAGCAGTCGCAATGGGACCCGACACATCTCTGCAAAATGTCGCTACCGTCAATGGAGTCAGCGCCGACCAGACATCTAAGAGACCGGTCATGGACCGGAATGTCCTCGACGTCGTGCTCGGAACGCTGCTTATAAAACCGTGGTATCCATCATTCTATCCTGAAGAGCTTGTGGGCCGGACAGTGGAAAGGTTGTACGTATGCCAATGGTGCTTTAAGTATACGAAGGAATTGATGCCATTCTTGGGGCATTTGGTAGGTATATGGCATTTAAAATCGGTGAAAGAGGCACATGCTGATTGAGAAAGAAAGCATGTCCGTTGAGAGAAAGTCCGCCGCCGGGGGTTGCTATATACACCAAAGATGGATACTCTCTTCATGAGATCGATGGAGAAGAGCACAAGGTATGCTAAATGTTCCAAACCGAGATATATCTGGAATCGTCGCTCACGATTCATGCAGCTCTACTGCCAAAACCTCTCCCTCTTCGCCAAACTCTTCCTCGACACAAAATCCGTCTTTTACGACGTGACGACATTCCTTTATTACCTCCTCGTCGCAGATGATCCATCGCCCTCCATTACCGACTCCCTTCCCGGCCGTGAGAGCGCAACCAAGCAACAGATAGTAGGCTTCTTCAGCAAGGAGAAGATGAGCTGGGATAACAACAATTTGGCGTGTATACTGGTCTTTCCACCATGGCAGAAGCAAGGCCTAGGGCAGATACTCATGGGTGCGAGTTATGAACTGGGGAAGAGAGAAGGGAGGTTAGGCGGGCCGGAAAAGCGTACGTTTTCAATCCAGCCGCTTCCCATTCTCATAATACCTTGCCATCTACCTTTGAGCATACATTGACACTTTTGCAGCCCTTTCTGAACTAGGCAAACGCGGTTACCAAACCTACTGGTCCCAAACTATCGCTCGTACGATACTCTGTGCGCCCTCGAAGAAACCCCTCACCGTTCACGATATCAGCGACGAGACATTTATTGTACATGAGGATATAATAGCTACGCTACAGGCCATGCAGGTGCTGGACCATAAAAAAAGAGGGGGTGCGGAGTCTGTAATTAATAAAGCGAAGGTTAGGGATTGGGTGGAGAGGAATAAGGTCAGGTTAGAGCCGCCAATTGATGTTGATGGGTTTATAGAGATTGAGGAAGAGGAAGAGGAGGAAGAAGGAGAGGAAATGGAAGAGGAGTGAGGATTAGGGGTGAGACGATAACTACATTTTAGAAAAGGCGTTAGGGTCCACGGATGATACCCTTGGTTTTTTTAACGCGTATACGGATATTGATGGTCTGCCGGAATATTGAACGGTATTCAGATAAAGCATATCCTTTGCTGAACTTCTATTTTGACTCGTAGGTCCCCTACTATTGGGGTACCCTGCTGTCTTAAGCATTTGACATAACATCTAGAAGGTAAGGCGGACTTCCGCCAAACGTGAACTTAATCAATGATCAGAATTGTAGATGTGTCATGCTAGATTTTGCAAAAGCTAGCCCTTCTCTGACTCCCCGCTCTTCCCCTGCTCCACAACTTCAAGCACTTCCTTCGTAATCCGATCCCTCTCCTCCAGATCGACAATACCGTACGCCTCTTTCGCCTGTCGAAAGACCTTTTCCTCCCATTCATCTCCCACGTTCTCCTTCCCTGAATCCTCCCAACAAGCTTGCACAGTTCCCCCAATATTCTTGAAGAATCCCTCCAAACCCTCAGGTCCACCGCCAGCATGATAACTCTTGAAGGGTCCCGCAACAGCCCATCTAGGACCCATGGAAGACTCTACAATCCGATCAAGTTCTTCCACGGAGACGACCCCTGAATCAACCAGATGAACGCTTTCGCGGAGAAGGGCGAACGCAAGTCTATTAGCCACAAACCCCGTGACTTCCTTCTTCAAGTGAATTGGTACCCTACCCCTCTCAGTCCAAAAGTTTTTCGTCCTCTCAATTACTTCTGGAGATGTTTCCGGAGACGGTACTAGTTCGAGAAGTGGCATTACATGCGGTGGGTTATAAGGATGCACGACTAGTAGGCGAGATTTATCGACCATGGAGGCGGATTGGGACGACGCTGGGATTCCGCTCGTGCTACTCCAGAGTAAGGCTTTTTGGGGTGCGTGCTTTTCCACTTCAGCCCAGAGGCTCTGCTTGAAGGGGAGGTTCTCGGGGCCGCTCTCCTGGATAATGTGCGCCCGTTGGACGGCTTCTGGAAGCGATTGACAGATGTTTATGTATTCAACGATCTCCTCGACTGGTACAGGAAAGTGATCTTTGGCAAAGAATTTCGGTAGAGTTTTGAGAACATGCTCTTTGAGATCCGGACGAGTGTCGTATATGGTAAGTTGAGAGGCGATGGACAAATGGGAGAGATGAAAGGCTGCGAATGACAGACCAATTGTGCCTGCACCGATTAGTGTAATGCGAAGAGGATAATCAGATTCCATGTTCAGGCTATCTTCATGTGCAGAACAGAGTCGTTCGGGTGTTTATCATTTCTTTGGCAGTATGTGAGATTGGGTTGGGGTATGGGATTTGAAAGTTGGTACTGCGATGAACGAGTATGTAATAGTATCTCTTACGTCAGGCATGCTCCAGAGCCTCTCTCTCTCTCTCTCTCTCTCTCTCTCTTTGGCACAGTTATTTTATATCTCGCTCTCTATGTCAATATTTCATGATAAGAATATACATCGAAGTGTACCAATATTCACCTCATGTCTCCAAAAAGATCATCGGCAAATGTTTCCCATTCCATCACCTCCAAAAGCCACGCCAAACCCCACCAAGAACTTCCCCGCAACACGCTTGACTCGACCTCTCTGAATCAGAAGCATTTCGCCGGGAAAGACGACGGGGAAGAACAATGGCGGAGCCCATGAAAGATTCAAGAAGAACTCGAAGCCGTAGCCTTTTAAAATAAGCTTATCCTGCGCAAGTGCAAGGCAGTCCAAATGTTTCCCAAAGCAATTGCTCTGTAAATACATTGATACCTACCTACATTTGAATTCGAACTACTGTATCTCAACCCTTCAACTTTCCCACTTTCGGCCTGGTTTGGGACAAGAAGTCAAAATGGTCATCTTCAAATCCAGACAACCAGATATAGATCGTAAACTTCCCATAGAAAACCCCCCTCCAGTTCTTCATCTAACAAATTCCAAGTACCAACCGACCTAACAGACTGGGATTGGCTCTTCGACTCCTCCTACTCCCCCATAGGCAAAGTCCCCGACTCCGAGCTCTCAGGCTATCAAAATGCATTGACGAAGGAGCGCGTCAACTGGCGCGAAGTAAAAGAATACTCAACCTACGTCGCCACAGCTCTAGTCAAGAAGTATGGGCTCAAGCAAGGCGAGACGATATCTCTGTTCAGTCAAAACACGATATGGTACCCCGTAGCCATGTTCTCGGGTCTCCGAGTCGGCGCAATGGTATCTGGTGCTTCGCCGGCTTATAATGTCGAAGAGATGAGCTACGCATTGAAGACTGCTCAAGCAAAATTTCTGATGACGACGCCGGGGAGTATGGAGGTTGCTTCGGCATCGGCGAAGGCGGCTGGGTTGCCGAAGGAGAATGTATTCCTGCTGGAAGGCGAACTGCCTGGGTATACTACTATTCAGGACCTGATCAAGATCGGGAAGAGTTACGGAGAGGGCGGCCAAAGCCCAGCTTTCAAGCTACCACCGGGGAAAAAGAGCAAAGATGTTTGCGGATTCCTGAGTTTCAGCTCAGGAACGACTGGACTTCCGAAAGCTGTAAGTCTTCGATTTCATCAGCTGACTTTCCTTGATGCCCTTTACACTTCCTCGGGACCTGATCAGATTGATGAACACAGGTCATGATATCCCACCAAAATGTGATAGCGCAGTGTTTACAAATCCAACAAATCACCCCTGAAACGCATAAGAAGATCATGGCCGTGCTTCCCCTCTTCCACATAACAGGCCTCGTACACCAACTCCACCTCCCGATCCTGCTAAACGCCGAAGTGATAATGCTTCCCTCCTTCACAATGGAAGGCATGCTCAACATCATCATCGAATACAAGCTTTCCGAACTACTCATGGTGCCACCGCTCCTTATCCGACTCGTCCGCGACCCCTTGGTTGATAAGTACGATCTCAGCCACCTCACGAGATTCAGTTCGGGAGCGGCACCGCTCAGCGAAGAGATCATTCAGCTTCTGCAAAAGAAGTTCCCAGGGACGGGATTTAAGCAGGGTTATGGCATGACGGAATCTTGCTCATGTATAACCGCACACCCACCTGAGAAATACAGCTATAAGTATGCGCATTCGGGCGGCGCAATTGTCGCATCGACCGAAGTCAAGATTGTGAAAGAGGATGGGTCGGAGGGCGGTGTAGATGAAGAAGGAGAGGTTTTGGCGAGGGGACCACAGGTCGTGATGGGGTATCTAGGGAATGAGAAGGCAACAAGGGAAACGTTCGATCAGGATGGTTGGTTGCATACTGGGGATCAGGGACGCATTGATGAAGAGGGGATGATTCATATTTCGGATCGGATCAAGGAGCTGATCAAGGTTAAGGGAATCGGCGTTGCGCCTGCCGAGCTCGAAGATCTGCTTCTTGGTCATCCGAAGGTGGAGGATGTGGCTGTTATGGGGATCCAGGATGACTATTCCGGGGAACTGCCGAAGGCATTCGTGGTCCTGAAACCGGGCATCAAGCCTGATAACGGAATGGGGAAGGAATTGATTGCTTTTGTGAAAGAGAAGAAAACGCGGTATAAGTGGATTAAGGAGATTGAGTTTTGTGACGAGATCCCTAAGAGCGCGAGTGGGAAGATTTTGAGGAGAATCCTCAGAGATAAACAGAAGCAGGTTAGTGAAGGGATTAAGGTTAGAGATGCTGTTGGGGAGAAAGCTATGCTGTAGGCATTATCGAGCATATAAATGTGAGAAATTGGTACCTTATCTACTTTTGGAAGCTTTTCTTCTCGTAAACACAAAGCAGGGACTCCGAAGGAGACACTGAAACCCAATTTATACTCCTGGTCCGCGCTTGCAGCATGCATACAGAAAAAAAAGAACCCCTTGTTTCGCCGAAACGCCTTGCAGCCTGGAAATGCGTCATATTGCCCACCGATAACTCGCATATCGCCCTGCAGTCTCAGACTTCCTGATAATCTTAACTACCTGCCCTCTCTTGAGCCCTAGATACCGCGCAACGGGATCCGTGACCTGGATCCTGGGTAACTGTGTCTCCTTCAACCTATACCTCTCCAACAACTGCAACTTCTCCTCTTTACTTAGAAGCACATGCTTCGGCACAAGCTCATGTCTCGTAATATTAACCAACAAATCATTCTCGACGAATACCTCAACACCACCCTTTGGCCCCTCATCTAGACCCGTCGACCCACGCAAAAGTCTTAGCGCCATACCTGTTATCGGTTTCGGGCAAACCATGATTCCGGACCAGAAGTTGCCGTGGAGAAGATGCTGCATGTAATCGCGCAGTTGCTTGAGGCCGACGTTCTCATCGGCGTTGAATTCCACCCAGATGGTACCGACTTGGGGGATAGGATCGGGGTTTTTGGCGGTGGGAATGTCGGAGTGCTTTTTTAGCATTGCTTCGGAGGGTCTGCAGGAGAAACACATTTTTGCGCGACTGAGGGGGTTAGTAGGTTAGTTGAACAGTTTGGGAGACTAGGTTTCAAGGCGCGTACTCTGGCTCTCCATCTTCTTTGGCGAATCGGTCTTTGAACTCATCTAACGAGACTTTTATGTCTTCTTCGAGCATTTCGTAGCCCTACACGAAAGGCATTAGTGAGGTGTTGTGAATGCGCCAGAGGCTTTTGTCGTACCCTGTCGTAGCACATCTCCTTCGCGGTACGATAAACACGCCACATCCGGATGAGCGCTGCGCTTTCCCTTCTCTCGTCCATGTTGGGAGAATGTGGTGAGGTAGATGCGATGTGTGGTCTTGGAGTGAAGTGAATGTCTTGTCCTGTCAAAGAAAAGTTCAGGTCCAAAAACGTCCTGCGGGCCAAGACTTTAAAGGAACACACGGACCATCCCCGCCTTTTCAACACCAAACTTCCTATCACCAGAAATGTCTGCACAGCAAATTCCCAACCTGAAGACATTACTCGGAAATCGGCGCGGAGGAGGACTGAGAGGCAGAGGAAGAGGTGGAGGCGCTCCTGGTTCTTCACGAGAGAGCACTGAAGCCGCGAAGGATGTTGCTGTCCAGAACACTGATCAAGATGCTGCGGGCTCCAGGGTGAGCTGCGTAGAGCTTGGCTATCTGGATGACCCCTATGCGAAACTATTCTCTACACATCCGATGACCCGACGATTACCTCTACTAAATCGAGGTATGAGATTGAATCTACTCGGACGCTATATGTAGCAACGAAGCTGATCTAATAGGCACCTATGTCCGCACCTCAGCAATCGATCTCCTCGTCCACAAGTTCCTCACCACTTCCCATGACTCCCCCAAACAAATCATCTCCCTCGGCGCTGGCACCGATACCCGCTACTTCCGCCTTCTAGACAGATACCCCGACCTCGAGATCATCTACCACGAAATCGACTTCCCAACCAATACAGCTGCCAAAATCGCCGCGATAAGGAAACATCCCCCTCTCCACAGGAAACTTTCTCTCAACCAAGCACCACCTGGAGAGGGCGATACAACATACCTCTCCCTAAACTACAATATCCACCCAGTAGACCTCCGCACCCTCTCAACCTCCACCTCCGCATTACCCTCCCTCCCGAACCTAAGACCCGATGCTCCGACCCTCCTCCTCTCCGAATGCTGCCTCATCTACCTCTCACCCGAAACAACGTCCTCAATACTCTCAACTTTCCTAACCCACTTCATCCCCCCACCAACGTCCATCGCCCTAATAATCTACGAGCCCATCCGACCCCACGACGCCTTCGGCCGAACCATGATATCCAACCTCGCCAGCCGCAATATACACCTCCCCACACTGTTAAAGTACTCGAGCTTGACTCGTCAGCGGTTACGACTGCAGGATGAGGGGTTTGTAGATGGCTCCAAGGCGGCGGATACGGAGTTTCTTTGGCGGGAGTGGGTATCAGAAGATGAGAAGGAGAGAGTGGCTGGATTGGAGATGCTGGATGAGCTTGAGGAGTTGGAGTTGTTGCTTAGGCATTATTGCGTGGCGTGGGGATGGAGGGATGGCGGTGGGGAGGGAGTGTTCACGAGAGCGTGGCGGGATGTTAGCGAGCAGGAGGGAGATGATGATGTTGGGGAGGGGATGGACTTGGGATAGGAGGGTCAATGAGAATTAGGGTATAAGACAGGGTTTAATTGAAGCCTAAGTGAGAGAGTTTAACTCTTATTACTATAATTTTACTCTTAGTAATTATACTCTAATTTAGATTTTGGAAAAAAGGTTTCTAAAATGTAACCTCTGTATGTCTTGAAGTCTGTCAATTCACTTCTCATAGCCCGAATGACCTCAATCTCGTTGTACAGCAGACTTTAATCCAAAACACAGAAGCGCTTCTTCCTCCGGGTTAGTCTATAACCGTCCATAAATATTTAGGAATAATATAAAATCATCTCTTCTCCTACTACTTACTTTTACTGATGAATATATTATTATATATTAAAAAAATAAAAATTTAGAAAATAAGAAAAGAGCTTAGAGAGGACAGGTATAAGAGATTTAAGTACTATTAACTCGGTATCGGGAGTCCAAATACAATGTCCGCAGAGCATGCTACGATACCTCATCACAGCATCCAAAGGTTACTCTGCATCCCCACACCTCCCACTTACTCAAACAGTGCTCAAGAAGTAAGTGATTTGCCATCCTCAATAAACCGTTAAACATTACATCACCTAATCTATGATAACAAGAACCCCCGAAAGGAGCCCAACCACCCCCCAAAATCATCCAAACCATCTGCGGGTATCTTTTCTTCGCAGGAAAAAGCCCAGAACAGAGAGTGAGAGAAAAGCCCACCACACACACACACACCAAGAAGCGCAAATAAAGGATATTTACAAAAACGCTAATGCACCTCCCCGATAAACTTTTTACAGCCCTGAAATCCCATTTCGTCTTCGTGACGGTGACACTTATGAGTACATTCCCCAACCGTGATATGCAACTATAAACAATCGATGCGAAACGAGATATGCGAAAAATCCAAATGCAGGTGTTGAAGGAAGATTACAGGGCGTAGATGGCATACAACAGGCCGCTCAGAAGCGACATGCCCACGCCTGTACTCCGATCAACACTGATTTGGCCCGCAGCAACGCCCTTCGATGACGTAGCTGCCGCCGCTGCCGTACTCGTGACGACAGTCGTCGAGGGCGCAATCGTCGTAGGTGCGGTGATTGTTTCAGCGGACTTGGTACCACTCGCGGCGATTGTCGTCGGTACGGTAATCGTGGTTCCCGGAATAGTGGAGGTGTAGATGACGATGGAAGCGAGGGCAGTGACGGGGATGGCGCTTCCGACTCCAGTGCCTGTGTACTGTGGCGGGATAGAGAGAGTGGCGGTGTTGGGTTTCGCGCTCTCGTCGGAGGCGTAGATATCACCTGTTTGCCCGTTCGCCGAAGTGTAGTTACCCGTTATGAGGTTTGCGGTTGAGCCGTCTTTGGCGTGGTAGTCGCCGGAGGAAATGGTGCCGTAGGAGCCGTCTGCGAGGATGAAGTTTGTGGTGAATTTGTCGTAGCACATGGGGATGTTGAGGCCTTGGAGATTCACGCACGATGTGCCTTTTGCGCAGCACATGGTTGCTCCCGCGCGTGCCATTAGAAGTGAGGTATCATCGGCGAAAGAGGATCCGGAAGATCGTTTTGAGAAGTTGATTCCTTTGACCGAGTTCAGAAGGTCAATGTACATGGGCGACAGATCTCCGCCGACGGAGGGTGGATCTGTGCCTGTTGCGCCGGAGGGACTGCATGATTGGAAGTTACTTCCGCAAGTATCGCGGGCGACGAGGGGATTGCTGTAGGCGGAGGCGGTCAGGAGGGCGAGCGAGAGCAGTTTTGCAGACATCGTGTACTTGATGTTAGGCATGTACTGTGTAAAGCGAATGACGGTACTTGAACTGTGGTAGCGATCGATGGCGCAGAAAGTGGTGGAAGGTGGTACAGATATGTACTAAATCCAGTTAAGGTGTACCGTGTCAAAAGTAGGATACCAAGATTCAAGGCGTGAAGGCGCAGTCTAAAAAGATTTTCCCACTTATATTAGTGGTGGTGGCTGATGATGCTATGTTTGCTTTGAAGGATCGTCAGGCACGATAGTGATAACAGAGCACACGACCTTGATAATGCTGTTGTAAAAAGAGTGGACGGCTTCGAGAGTGTTTAATAGAGAGAGATGTAGATATAGTACCAGGAAGAGGAAAATACTGGGAGACGGGGCCAAGGAACAATAAATTATAAAGGAGGGGGGGTCGTGGGCCATACTGGTCACAACTGGTGGTCTGCCGAACAGGGCAATTCGGTGAAAAGAGCATCCTTGTCTCGACCTGCAGCCTGGAAAACGGTGCTATGTCGACAAGAGCTTGTCTTTACCGCTGTCTGACGCCGTCACGTCGTCCGGCCCACCATTCAGCCCAATCGAACCCAGCAGCAAGGTGACAGGATCGTTGGCGAGGTCTCGTGGTTGCTCCTTCATCAATGCGCTCACCAGTTCATGCGGAGCGCCCATGTTTCTCCATGTGCGCCCAAAACATGGGTTTCGGTTGTGTCGAGATCGCGACTGAACGCCATTATCTGCTTTCGACATTTTCCTACCTTTGTATTGGTGAGCTGGAAATTCGAGAATGCAGGTAAGAGGTGCCAAAGGCCTGTCTGTAATTTTAACGGCCCGTGTCCGGATGGATTATTGCCGATGTGGCGTAAAATCCCACTGTAGCATTTTCTGAAAAGTCCGTCGTATGTTCTCATACGAGAGCCTCATCAGTAATACTGTTGTTAGAGCGGCCATCCAAAATTGCTGTTCAGCACCTCAGCCTGGCACGAAGCCCTGTTGAGTGGAAAAATGAGCGCTTGTAAAGGCACAGCTGTTCCTACAGCGCCTCCACCAAAGATCGTCGTCAACACCGCCGAGGAAGAACAAGACCAGGACAAGACCGAGTTAATTTCTTCGAGTCAAGGCGACCTTCCAGCCTCTGATGATAGCCGGCCTGACAAGAGCTGAGAGAAGAAACCGGGGCAATTAGTTTAGGTTGGCAGGGCCACTGTGAGACCATCAGGCCTCATCAGCATCGCGGACATTGCAGCACCGCCTCTTGAGGGTCTATTATAAGACAGGGATGTCTAGAACATAGGAGAAAGTGTCGAAGGATCGCCCCAAGGTCCTATGAATAATGAAAGAATCAGTGTGTTGAGCTCGGTTGTGAGTAATGCAGCCCTACGACAACTACCGAGAGACCAACTATCGATTTTGATGCCTTTCAGCAGTGCGATGACGAGATCCCGCGGTTCGCTGAATTTTCTCGTTTTTCAGGCCCTATGCTTGAACAGAACGCAGGAACCCGTGATGTCTGGAAGTCTGTATTGGTGCTAATGCTCGTATTGAAAGACAACACATTGAACTGCCTTCTCCATTTGATAGACCTGCATGCATTAGTAACGTGCTTGCATAGCCGGGTAGCTCGGCCACTTGAGGCATGGTAAAGCAGAACAAAGAATGTTATTTTTAGTAGCTTCAACTAGTATTCAATAGTTGTGTGGGAACATCCCAATTCGCAAGCATCAAATCTTGCCACGCTCAAAAAAATTGGTCAAGGGTCGAAATTTCTTTGGCCAAGAAACGCTGAGAAACGGTTTTGGACTTTGGACCGGAATCCAGATTTCTGCAGGTTCAGTATATCGGATCAGTATAACGACGAATAGACCCGGACTCTATCCGTCTTATTCTGACTTATTAATCCTCTCTACAAGTCATCGCCCACTCACCAATCCCTTCCTCTCAGCATCCATCAACCCCGTTCCATCCAACAAAGCCCTCTTTCTCTCCTTCCTCCCCTGTTTCTCTCCGCCCCCAACCCACTCCTCGATCGCAGAAACCGGCCATAAAGCCACCGCCCCCAGCAAGCAGAAAAAGGTGGCCCAGAGCTGCCAAGCCCAAATTACGATCCAGCTCCCAAAAGGAATTATGAATTTGACGAATTGATCGGTTTGATACAGATCATTCTGGCTTTCAATGTAGTACTTCCCATCCGCCTTATTCTTGTTTAATTGGAGAACGGTGACAAGCGAGACGTCCGCTCTGTAAAACGGTATGACCCAGATGCGGAAGATTTGAGAGATGGAGACGTAGAGGAGGAGGGAAGATTCGTCGAATGCTGTACAGCCATTCCTCGGTCAGTATGCTCCAAATCTGCTCAAGCCAATTCAGGAGGCACACGTACCGACAGAGTTGATCTGAATGTCAATTCTTGGACTCATGATCTTGTACCACCGATAAATCACCCTGATGAGGAATCTCGAGTTTTCCCAGCTTCCTGTCCGGCAAAATGGATGGGTGAAGGATGCATTGGGCGTGAAATAGGCTTCTATCGTCTCTCGCTGCTGCGATGGAGGTGTTTGCATAAGGAGGTGAATTACACCAGGAATTTCTTTAACTGTTCATTCGAATTGTTAGCTGCTTAATTTCCTATATCGCAATAGTTTAAAGTTGCCAGTTTTTATAAAGGAAACGAAGTATACCTGGGTTCTCCATAGGCAGAAAAGGTGATTGAAAACTGAGCGAGGGATGGTGGATGTGAGTCCAAAAGGTTTTGCGGATTGGTGAAGCTCATCCTTTCACATGCGGATGCTTCGGTTCATTGACGTCACACCAAAGCCCCTCCACGTTTGTGAACGTGCTTGAGGACGCATCTCGAGACAGATGCTAAATTATGCAGTGCATAAGATCACAGCAACAAGCTGGAGGTTTTAATGATTACCTACTGTACGTAGGCCCAACGCTTTAACGCCGATCGAATGTTACGCGAGTCATGTATACATCACGATAATATACCTTGACCTCTATCCTTCAAGTTTGAGAAGTCGACGCACGATATGGCAAGTACAGGATCTTCCAGTTCAACTTCTCTCTCTAAAGTATGTCTTTGTGCTTCCTCAAAAGTTTTCCTCAAAAGTTTACTAGTTCTTGCTGTCCAATGAATCGCGATGGTGCGATAACAAACGCCAGCAAAAGACGCGTCACCTGAGTAAGCGATAAGAGTAAAGCGTCGCCGTCTTCCACCCTATATACTCGATAGATTCCATAATTCTAGCATTCTCTCTGTCCCAGTATTATTACTACCTTAAGAATGTGACATTTACTATCATCTATCTCGATTTGTTCTCAATTCATTTGCTATCATGCCCTGGTCATCATTCTCAACCAATATCCTCACACCCATATTTCTCCTCACGACTCTGATATGGCCTTGCACGTCGACTATCTCATCCCCTCAAATCCCACTTCATGACCAAACCCCCAAAGATCCTCCTTTCTTTCTCAACTTCTCCTCCTCCGCCCCATACATAACCCACAGCCTCGCCTCACTGCTCCAACAATGGCCCCAAACCTTCTTCCCCAATGGGCATACTATAACCTCGGTCCGCATCCCGCGACACACTCTGCTCTACCACGGCCGCCACGACAAGACCTATCCACCCCCTAGCCCGGAATGGCTCGCCTTCGACGTCGAAATGGCCTACGGGATCATGGGCTCGATGCAGGACTCTCGCATGCTGACGTACCGTGCCACCAAAGACATCAGAGCGATCTACTTCGACGGTATGAGTGCTAGTTTGATGGGTGAGGGTACTACGAGTCAGATGGTCGTGCTGTTCAATGGAAGTGATTCGATCCCTAGGAGGGGCGGATGGGGACCTGGCCGTGATCGTGGCCCGCCACCTGGAAGAGGGAGGCCAGATCGTGGCGAGGATTTTGACAAGATAGATAGCGAAGACGATGAAAAGCCAGATGCTGGACCCCCGGGCCGTTGGAACCCGTTAGAAGACGAATATTTCCGCGCCCGAGGTCTCTGCAACTGGCTTACTTCGCGTGGTCTTGGCGGTCGTGGTTGGGGCTTCGAAGCAATTGTGAGGATGAACGCGGGATTTGAGGTTATTTGGTGCGACTTCGAAACTCCATCGCTAAAACTTGTTTCGAACTTGAATGTCTCCGCGCCGAGGATCGAAAGGAGTGGCTCGAACCGAGTCCGAGAAGGCGTTTGGAACCCAGCAAGAGGATTGGCAGAAAGAAGAGGACCTATAAGAAGACAAGATGACGTGCCTGAAGGGCCACATGGACCAGGCATGGTTGATATTGATGAACCATTCAGGGGTAGCGCAAACTGGATGTGGTTCTCTGCTGCCGCAAACCGCTATTTCGGCGAGGCGAGAGTTAAGGTTGATACATGCGGCTTATTCTCCTTCTATGATACCGAAGTCAAGGGCCAAAATGATGCTAGAATCCAAGAAGAGATGGTTGAGCTGAACCTAACTTCATATGGAAAATGGATTGCTCCCGAGGATGAGCTGGATCGACAAATAGGTCTGGAAAGGCTGATGCGGAGAAGGAGAGAGCATCGTCTTGGGAACGTGACTTATAAGGATGGAACATTTATGCGTGAAGCATTGGAAAGTAGATTGAAGATTGTGCTCAAAGGAGAAGCGGAGTGTAGCGGTATAGACTGGCATCTTCATGCCCAACAACTGGTGATAAGCTACAGTACCAATCTGCAAAATCTGCGGGATGGTTTGAGTAAAAACATATCGGGTTCTGGGCATGATCGGAATGTCCTTCGCACATGGCTCGAATCCGTCAGGGCGTTGACACACTGGAGCTTGATGCCTTATTTTGAATATCCGCACGGTCGTCCATACAAGAAGGAAGCTTTGAAGGGTTTATTCGGTGCAGACTCCCCAGCAGCAAGAGCGACCTTCGAGAGATGTACTGCTCAATATAATACCGATGATGTAAAACCCAGAGACGGGGAGCAGGCCTTGTCCAAGGCTATTGAAGAGACTTTGAGGGGGATTTGCGGCGTGCTAGTCCAGATTGGAATGGAAGTCGAATACGAATGGCTTTTGAATTTCAATACCGAGGGAGATGAAGGAGATCAAGAGCCAATCATCGTCAGACTCTTGGCCGAGAAGGCCGAAAGTTGGAAGAAGAATCTAGATGAATTGATGGCATGGTTGGGTTGGGCTGAACAATGGACGAGTTGCGAAGGTCCTTGTGCCCCAGGCGTAAGTTTTTCCCGCAATTTTCAATGTTTCTGTAACGCTCACTAACGTTCGATAGGAAATCTGCTTTATCCCAATGTGGCCAATTGCCGACTTTCCTCGTGGAGAACGTCGCCCTCCGAAAAGACCAGATATGAGCATCGATGCTCCGCCAGGTCCTCCTCATGGGGGCAATAGGGATAAATATCTTTGGCAGCCAGTATGCGTTAATGCTTCTTCATATCCTCCGTAAAGTGGCATTATTGTGAAGGCTTGAATTATCTCTTTCGGTTTGGTTTTTCCCCCTTGTAGATAGAAGTGCAGGATCGAGATACCACTTAAATGACATTTTGCCCCCACTCGAAGCCACTTTCGGCACAACGGGTGTCGTTATACGTCGTACTGTCAACTTCTTAGACAGTACAAGTTTCCGACCAACCTAAAGAATGACAGCTTGCTTCCATGCTCTTCTTAGAGTCTATCTAGGCTTTGTAGGCTGGTGATAAAGAAGGTAGTAGAGGAAGACCCACCCTCCAACACGACCAATTATGACACCCCTTGTGCGGCTGGACCTTAGCATGAGTTGTCGCCCTTGTCAAACTTTATCATCGCTTCGTATCAAAATACAGCCTCCGCGTATCCCAGCCCACGTTAAGTAAACGCAGTCAGTCATATTCGTTCCGTTTCAAGTAATATTTAGGGAAGAAATGTGAACTTAAACGTAATGTAAGGTCTAGGAGGCGGTCTCGGCGAACAGGGACCCCATGTGGACACGTCAGCTTTGGAGGCAGATAATCTCGTCCCACCTGATCTTTTCGGTTTCAGATGCCTCAGCTCGTTCACGAAATCCTCCACAATGTCCTTCAGATCACTTGTTATCTGAAGCTCAAAAGTAAATTCTTGACATGAAGCGGGCAACACTATTCTGGATATGGCTAAAAATTCCTTGTTATAATGGTCAGCTCCATGGTGTGGGCGGAAATGTTGAGAGATTAAGTCGATCTTTTTCCATGGTAGCCGTGAGATAAAGATCGGAGGATGATGAATATGCCAGGCAAAGTATTGTAAATGATATAAGTTCTCCCTCTCTTTCCGGGAAAATCGAAAGAGGTAGCTACCTCGGATAGTTGTAAGCCGCTTCTCATGAATGCGATGGGTAGCACTTTGGAGAGGAATAACACAAGTTTCATAGTAGATGAGTCGGCAGGTCAGGAGAAGCGAAGTATGAATTCGCAATGGATATTCACGCCCTGGGCGATACCACACATCATCTGGGGAACCATATGGATCAGAATGGTCCTCGTATTGAGAGACAGCCAGCTCGAAGATCTGATTGCGGATCTCTGGAGGGAGCACGGAGAAAATTGGAGATTGCTTTTGAGGATGGGAATTGAGAGGAGTTATCTTAGGTAAAGGTCTTCTCATCGCTCTAACAGCTAGCCGTTGTGCAGCTCTGGATTTGGTTTTGGCCCTAATTCTGATCAGCACCATTGAATTAGGATAGAAACAGCACGGAAAGTGACAAAACAGAATAAGTGTAACAGACATGGTAGAGATGGTAGACGCTCGATTGAGAGTAACAACAAACATGGATAAACTGAAATATGCTGCTGGCAAAATGGACACCATTGGCGAGCTGGGACACGGCAGGTGTTGTTAATGGTCGTTCTGCGAACTCCCTTGGCTGTTCAAGTTCGGAAAGAAGCTATTCTATATAATACTTTCTGATTGACCTTAGGGATGGTAACTTTCTTTTAAGCCTTGTACAGAGTCTCAATCGTCTTTGTAGGTTGACAGTAAATAAGGTGGTAGGCGCAGACACACTCCGAAAATGACGAATTATGGCACCCCGTGTGGGAGATTATAGCAAAACAAGGTGATAGAATTTAGTTAAAAGTTTTCTTTTGGACGATTGGTATGTTTAGAAAATCATCATCCATCAGCAATGAGAAGTCGAAGTGTGGTGATATTGAAGCGGCGCCAAACCTAATGTGACGTAGCGGCTCACATGCGAATCATCGCTCCAGAAAGCCCCTGCTTCGACCCAAACAAACTTCTCCGCAACACCACCCGTGTAGGATAGCACAATGAGCGAGCGACTGTAGTGATATGCATGATCGAAGACAATTCTCGACCATCGCAATGCGCCTATGCTAATGTCGCAATTCACTGTATGTCCATGCTGCCCTGCTTAGCATGAGTGCTTCATCGCAAAGCCGCTTAAGCAGATACTTCTTACAATACCTCCGTTACATTTATACGAATCAAACTTCTCGTAGCCTGCACGCTGCAGACGCTATGCCATCCGGGGTCCTACATCAGGTACTGTCATTCCTGATTGCTAGAATGACTCGGGTTTTATCATCCTACAGCTAGCCGTTCGGGAAGAATCGGATTTGTTTGCATGCCGTGCGTTACTACTGCAGGTCTTTACGATTTAGTTCGAATTGTTAGAGAGACTGAGCTGAGCGGTAAGCAAGTTTTCGGATAAGAACTCGAACTGATGCACTTTATAGCCTTTTCACCGCGCCTATGTTCCGAGACTGGCTACGGAGGATGGTGTCGGCCCTTGTTCTGGTGTGGCGCCAGTAGTCAACCAATGCGATGTCCACCGAAACTGATAACAGCTTGCCAATCGGTTCTCTCAATTGCCTAACAGACCTCTGGCACGTAGAAAAGACCCACATAAGTTCGACAGTGGCCCACAGCCGTCGCTCTCCCGAGGTCTAGTGGCCGAATAAAAATCCGCGGGTTACAAGTCCACAAGTACTACCAGTACTCATAGACCTAGCTAGCAAGTTCAATTGGACTACTCTCTGCATTTTCATATTGCAAACTACATAAGCTCAAGGTCCCTCAAGCAGATTTGCTTACTAGGAACATCCCTTAACCCACCTGATCGCTCTTGTGTGAAGGTGTAGCTTGGCGAAATCGTCCTCTCAGTCTTGTTTCTTATCGGCTTTATTCGCTACAGTTTCAATCCTGCCTTTTGTTACAAGGATATTGTCTGGCACATACGGCGTTTTGCTTAGAAGCTGACATTGGCCTCTGGATGAAAAGAAGTTCCGACTTTCTATCAACCCTCCTATCTTATCTTGGACCTGGAACTATCTTCCGAAACCTGACGACGATCCATACATACCTTAATCTCTTCGTCCCCCTATTATCCTACGAAATAGATATATCTCAACACATCGGAATGAGTACATTAAAGAACGATGGTGTCCAATCCTCTATGGTTACATCCGATGAATCAGATTACGGATCAGGGAAGTCGACTCCGTTGGACCCAACCAAACCCGGACTCCCAGGTTTAAGCCAAGGCACTGCTGAACTTGCTTTGTTGAAAAGCCTTTTGAGAGGACTGGATTTGGTAGAGATCAAGGACACGCTTGTTTCTATTGCACGTGCCGCAGGCGATATGATGCTGGATGCAGACCCTTCTATCGATACATCTGAGAGCAAAAAGAACTCCAGCGACCGCGTAACAGCAACCGATAAGGCTATCGAGGCAATGATCAGGGCACGCCTCGCCACTTCCTACCCACAATTCGAATTTCTGGGTGAGGAGACTTCCAAAATCGGCCAGAAGCTCAACGACAGTCCGACTTTTGTTTGCGATCCAATAGACGGCACCTTAAACTTCATCCATGGATTCCCCAACACCGCTGTGTGTCTCGCTCTTACTATCGCGAAAAAACCCATTATAGGTGTTGTGTCCAACCCTTTCAGAGGCGAATTATATACGGCAATCAGAGGGCACGGAGCTTTTTTCCAAAAGTTCAGCGGCCCTATCCATCGGCTTCCTCTCCGTCAGAATCCTGAACCGCTCATGAGTCTTAGCGAATGCTTAATAGCAGTAGAGTGGGGCAGCGAACGCAGTGGTCAGAACTGGAACCTTCGAACTAAGATGGTTCGGAAGTTGATGACAGCTAAAGTCGAAGGCGGTGCAATGTGCCACTCAATCCGCTCATCGGGCTCCGCGGCTTTGGACCTATGTTATGTTGCTGCCGGGCAGATTGACTTGTTTTGGGAGGGCGGTTGCTGGAGCTGGGACGTTTGTGCTGGATGGATCATCCTCGAAGAAGCAGGCGGAATGATTGCTTCCGCTAATCCAGGGAATTGGAACCCTGATCTTGAGGGACGCTTGTATCTGGCTGTTCGAGCGGCTCCACGTGGCCAGAGACATGTCGTGAAAGAGTTATGGGCATGTATGGGCGAGGAGCGGTTTGTATTCTAAGTACGAGCGTCTATTTCCCTCTTTAACTCATCACCGTCGTGGTCCTAGCCGCTGGAATTCCTCACACCTTCCCTTTGAATGCGACCTTGCTTTGGCCGCCGGAGTTAGGAGACCTTTGTTTCCTTGTATTATCGTCATGCTGATGATCTTGAGAAATATATGTGCACTGATTTAGGAATGGATGGCATGGTTCTCACTTCCCCGTTCTCTTGCTCCAGTTTTGCTACCCTATGGCGAAGATTCTAGCAGCAATTAGGGAAGCAAGCGTTGCGAGAAATATCGATCATCACACGATAGGCAAACAAGATTGCGGGCTGTAAGATAGGTCGAAAGTTGCGAGGTGTGCACGAATCTTCACATATATGTGTGGTGAATGTAGATCTCCGAAAGAGCCATTGTGGAGGCGATGGTAAGTGAACTGTCCAGGTGCCGGGTACCACAGTGAGGTCGCTTCGTTGGTTAATAGTGTGTTTACACGTGATCTTGGTGAAAGTTTATGACGGAAGCACTTTCCGACGACCGTGACGTCGCAGGTAAACATACCTAAGCAATATCCTTCTCGTTCCTACTTTCGTTACCTTGTCACGCTCTTTCTCAACCACAACAAACTTCCTTCTCTCGTTCACGGCTGACCCTGAGTCTCTCTTTCCATCCCAGCGAGTCATTTCCTCTTGTTTTTTTTGGTCTTATAAGCTGACGGGTGCTGAGATAGGTTCAAAGTCTGATGAGATCGGAGGAGGGTAAATATGCGTTTAGTCAATTACTTCGCTATCCTTGGCCTTGCGGCGACATCGTTCGCTCAATCCGAGTAAGTCATTATATTTCTTTTGCCTAGACAGTTCAGTTCTTCCGGTCCATCATGCTGGAGTGGACAGTGGAGGTAATTCCTTCCTCCGGCTTCACAAGTGCTCTTGCACACGTATCCATGGATTCCTTCGGTCAAGAAAGCACGCCACAACTTAGCCTACATACCTACCATAGTCTCCAATTCCAACGACTTACCTTCGCCTTCATCCGCTCTCGATTGCAATACATACTTGTTGGACAGCAGATTCATCACCAAACTCTTATGGCCTCATCGGATACAAACATCATCTTCTCGCACTTGCTACTCGAAGACATGGCCAACAAGCGACCAAACAGAAGAGGTCCGCTCAACAAAGTTATCGAGAAGACTACCAATGGCAACACGGAAACCAGAAAAATGACTTTTCTACGTTCTCCGCTTCCCAGAATCAGTAAAATCATTTCAGTGGCATGGTCAGAAGCGCCAGTGAAATCAAATGTTTCCCGCCGCCAAGTATCGGATCCACAAAGGAAGATTGGACGCAAAAATCAAAAGCCGTGGTGGGCCTGGCGCCGAGTGCGATGGTGGCCAACGAGAGCTTGGAGATGGACTACGAACTTCCCTCTGGCCCTATGGCGGACCCTGCGGCAACAGAGAATGCAGGATAATGCTTGTTTCTTGCTCTATTTGCTTTTGATTTTGATCGGCGGCTGGTTTGCTATAGAAGGTTTGCTAAAGATATTTAGGCCAGTGGCTGCTCAAAGCGCGTGCAGTGTGGTATACGTCACCCTTCCGGATCCTATCTTGACCGTTTCTCTCATCGAAGCCCCCGGACCTCATACTTCCGATGGAGCGACCGGTATCACCTCGCCGCCTGTTAGCGTACCGTCTGCAAGCTCTTCGGATGGAGGACAAGGCACTTACTTCTATTCCATTGTCAATGGCACAACGGAGTGGCTCCACAGTCAAGCTCCTCCCTCCACCATCATGACTTTTGTCACGACGACTATGTTTGTCACTATCCAACCGACGCCAGCACACTCAACCTCTAGCAGTCGAGAAACTGTGACATCCACAGTCATTGGTACCATAACCCTAGGGACATCACCAAACAGTCCATCGAGTGGATTCAGTCAATCGTCATCGCCACCTATTTTCACATCCAGTATCGTGTCGAGCATACAGTTGACAACTTCTATTCCACCCGGAGTTCTTCCACCTGCTTCTAGCGGACAATGGACGAGTTCTACTCTTCTCGGTGTTCTACCGCCCAGCTCGAGTGGACCATCGACCAGTTCTACTCTTCCGGGTATTTTACCACCTACTTCGAGTGATCAGTTGACGACTACCCTCGCCACGCCATCCACCCGATCTAGCGTGCAGCTTACCGCGCCCTCTGGAGCTTCCTCCACGATTTCAACGATTTCGAATGGGCAGTCGGCAACTACCATTTACAATTCATCGTCGGCTTCAAGTGGACAGGCAACGCTACCATCCAGCGTGCAATCAAACACGTACTCTGGACAAGTTACATCTAGTATCCCGAGCCCTTCTCCTAGTGGATTCTTTTCGACTTCCCAAGCGACTTCAAATGCATCATCAATAGTTTCTTCGAGCCAGTCAATCGGATTCTCAAGCGTGCAGCCAGTAACTCCATCGATAGTTTCGTCCCTTATCCCAAGTAGCCGGAATCCTACGCCTAGCGTATCACAGACGATCTCTTCTAGCACACTGCCCGGAATCTCTATAACCCAGTCGACGTTTGTTCCTGGCATTTCGTCCTCGGCGTCCTCCGTGCTGCCCACACTTTCTACGGCGTCTTCTGCTACACCACCCACTTCTTCGAGTGGAAGTCTGACAAATCTACCGAGTACGCTGTCGAGTGTGTTCAGCTTTCTCCCAACGTCGATCAATTCTACTTCAGCGCCAAAGAGTATTGTCACTCCAACGAACTCGTCTGTTACTTCGTTCCTGAGCAGCACAAGTCGACTTGTGACATCCATTGTTACGATTACGTCAAGCTCTGTAAGGCGGTCAGTGAGCAGCTTACCAACAAGCACAATCCCATCATCGTCCTCGACTAGCAGCATCCTGGTCACCCTCACTGCCACTAGCCCAGGCCTGATCACAACTCCTCCGAGCCAAGCATCTTCACTCCCTGTTGCTGGCTCTTCCGGCTGGAACGGGACAATGCCAACGACTAGCTGTCTTAGGGGTAGTACAGCGCCTTGCGGCATCGGTTCAAGCTCATCGTCGGTAACCGCAAAAGTGATTTCCTATGGTGATCAGGCTTACAGCTTTGCCTTCCCCTCGACAACAGGTGGCGTTGAGGTCACTGTTTCATACTGGACAGGCATTTATCCAACACCTACTGGAAGCGCTCCCTTCATATTTACAGGTCCTTCTATTGGACACATTACGGTGCTGACAACATTGAAAACCCTGACGAGCATTCCTCATTTCACGCTGGAAAGTTCGGGTGCCGGCGGAATTCCGACTTCAGCGACCGGTGGGGGAAGTAGCGCGGCTGGCACAGAGACGAATTCACTTGCTGGGGGTCCAACGGCTGCTTCCTCTCATTGTGGGGAGTATGGTAACTTCACGCTGACATGGGACGACACTCCAAGCATTCAGCCCAAAAACAACACACTTATAGTGTCGCCTATGGTGAATCCATATCATCACCTGTTCTCCGCTAATGGATACGCCTACGTTCCCGCTGGAATGGAGCCATATCCTCCGGCATCGCCACCCAACCTGGCTATGTTCTTCCCAGATCCTGGATCCACCTGGATGAATATGCCGTTCGCAGGAGACGTGCTTGCAGGAGAGATTGGAGCTGGGGCTCGCGCTTCGGTGGATGCGTACTGGTTCCATGCTTATAGAGCGTTTTTCGGATGCAACGATGAAGGACCAACAGACTGTATCATGCAGATTTCCGGCTATCAATACGACAACTCGACAGGCAAAGAGGCGCTGATAGCTCAGGAGAATGCAACTATCCCAACATGCCCAGGATTCAAGGACTGTCACCTTACACCTGTGGACTTCTCGGATCAGTTCCGCAATCTTTCGGGGATTCAATTCGAAGCGTTCATCAACGAGACGGGGCCGCAGGCTTTCATGATGGACAGTCTTGCGATGGGCTGGTTTGACAATTCTTGCTCGGCAGGCATTCTTCGCATGGGAAACCGCAAGTAGCGGGTCAATCATTCATGGTGGCATTTATGTGCTGACTTCAGTGTCTAGACTGGGGTCCACCATGAAAACCTAGCTACGATTGTCTGAGGATGTAGATCTTCGAGGGTCATTCTTGCATTCTACGGGGAACGGAAGGTAATGGGGATATTGGGTTTGTGGGCATCATAGCAGAAGTAGAAATAAAAGCCCCATGTTGCGTGTTTCAGCTGATGAATCATGGTCTTTGAGTTGAACGAGAATGACAACCTTCTCGCTTCACGCCGAGCGGGCACTAATCCGAAAGGAGATGATTTGATATCCGCTGCAGGGCACGGCACATGGGCATACACATATCGAGGGTCTGAGGCGGCTGCCAGTTCCGTTGCAGGCTGCCAATGATTGACGACATGCGGCCAGCACCAAACCTCTGCTCCTGCCTGGCATGCGAGGCCGATGGTGCCG
Source organism: Hysterium pulicare CBS 123377 (assembly GCA_000467715.1). Lineage (NCBI taxonomy): Eukaryota > Fungi > Ascomycota > Dothideomycetes > Hysteriales > Hysteriaceae > Hysterium > Hysterium pulicare. The sequence continues at coordinate 3,974 of AJFK01000200.1, read as the reverse complement.
AATGCAGGGTGTCTTATCAGCATCTTAGTATCGTGCCCTCCACCAGCCCTACGCGTGATACGTCTTGGCTCCCGCGTGACACGAGCCTATCTTGGGCTTGCGTGACCCAGCGAAGAAAAGTGCCTGGGGCAATCATATACCCGGAATTGCACCCTGCCCTTTTCGCTCTCTCCTCTCCCCCAAACTGTGTCTTGTTCGTACATGTCCCTGCCCTAGATCTTGCTTGTTTGGGCTGTACGCAAGGCGCAGACTCTTGTGTGTCGCCTTCGACTGACCATCGACCATTGACCATCCGCGGTGCTGCGTTTTGAGTCGACGGCAAGCGAAACGAGTGGCTGGTCACGGACCACGGACCTTGGACCGAACTTGAAAGCCTTCACCCGTCGAGTCTCAAGTCATCTGCGTTACTCGTTGCAAACGCCGAAATCCACTACCACCACCACCCTCCGCTGCTGAGCACCCTCACCACAGCCTCGAAAGTCAACGGCCTGAGGCTGCCTCTCCAGCTCGCCATGACTGCCTTCCCGAGTAGTCTCCCAGCTGCAGAGCTCGCCGACACACCCCGCCACGACCTCCCCCCACCACATCTACAACACCATCCAAGTTCTCAGGTGAACAACTTCAATCCTCCTTTTCCCACCTCGAACGGCACCAACACCCAGCGCATCGTCCACCGTCCCTCAATCGACTTTCGCACCCCGTCCGCCACCGGTACAATGCCGGGCGCAAATGGAAATGGCCCCATGCCCGTGCCTGGAGGTCCGCATCGCATGAGCAACGGACATGGCCAGAACATGCGCGGCATGCCTTTCGAAGGGCCGCGGAGCCCGCCGAATAACAAGAGTGAGGAAACCTCATTCTTACCTGTCAATTTCAAGAGCTGTGTTCAATAATGACTCGACTAGGTACTTCACATGTTCCGTGCAAATTCTATCGTCAAGGTGCTTGCCAGGCAGGCAAAGCATGCCCTTTCTTGCATTCCGACGAGCCTCTCGCGGAGAGAGCTCCGTGCAAATATTTCACCAAGGTAAGACATTGGGCGCCAACTCCGTCAATGACATCCTCTGACATTGCATAGGGAAATTGCAAGTTCGGTGCCAAATGCGCTCTCGCCCATATCCTCCCAGACGGTCGAGTCGTCAATCGCCAGGGCATGGGTGGAGGCCATCTCAACTTGGGTGGTCGCGTCAATCTCCCACACCATCCAGAACCGGCTCCAGGCAGTTCTTTACTCACCATGCAGGCGCACATGGCTCCGCTGCAACCGTCAGCCTATGGATATCCCCTTCAAGATGAATATTACGGAGCTCAGCCGCAGCAAAAGTCACAATACGATATGATCCCAACGATCGACACCACCTTTTCATCACACCCCGGTTCGAACTATGGCTCTCCTCCAAACGAAGGTGGACGTTTGCCAATCTCACCAGTTCAGAAAGGCCTGAGTGTCATGGACGCTCCTTTGCCAGCATCGTTCGATAGCAATGGGATCTCTCACATGGCGCGATATGGTCCACTTGCTGCATCAGTACCCTCTCGCTTTGGCCTAGGCACGTCACCTCCATCATCCTACCAGGATAAAGCAATCGGAGACTCTCCCGCTCTTCGAAATCTTCACAATTCGGCATTTGGAGATGATTCTCGAAGCGGCAAGAACGGACTTCTGGCTTCCTCTCCTCCTGATTCGACTGAGCCACCCTTTGGTCGACGCATTATGCACTCGGAACGCTTTTCCAAGTCCAAGAATATGATGTCCATCAGCTTAGGTGCACACCCTCCAATCACATCTGGGGATGACTGGGAAGACGACCTCACGTTTGAGGAAGATCTTGTTCCAAACGCTCTTCATGACCTCCTCACGCCTCAGGAAAAGATGCGGCGTTTCTCACGTGACCAGGGTGATTCAGATGGGAACTCCCTCTCTCACCGACATTCGCTCTCAAGGCTTGGTGCCTCACCTACCGACTCTAATTCTAAGGTTGGGTCGCCATCAGCAGCAACTTCGTCTCCTTCTCGTTTCCAGTCTCTTTGGGGCCGCTCTCGACAGAATGAAGGCGGGGAGTCTGGCTCATTGCCGGCAGCTTCAGCCTTCGGCCACGTCGGTTCTCCACTGCGAAACTCAAGTCTGCATCCGGGGGCTAGCCCTTCTATGCGCGCAATTCCGCGCCCAACTTCCGGGGACGTGAGTCCGTTTGTGTCATCTCCTCCACGGCAGGCATCCATGAGCATGATCAGCCAGCAATTGCAGCGGACTCGTCTGTCATCACGTGCTTCGGAGGGATCAGAGGGTTCTGGGCTTGGCAATGCTCCCCCATTTCACCCCGGCATCAATCGCATGACGTCTGGATCGAGCGTGGGAAGTTCCGTCGGTGGTCGACTTGGCATGGACCGTGCCGTGAGCAGCAGTAGCATTGGCCGTGAGAGGATCGAGGAAGAGCAGGGTCTGTTCAGTATGGAAGAGGAAGAGATCGAGGGCGAAAGCAAGAAGGACGGCTCCAGCACGACTTCCTCGACCAACAAGAGATACAGCGGTCCTTGGTCTGGATACGGAAAACCTCCGAATGTTGGCGCCATTGGTGGTCAGAGAGTTCCTGGTGGAACACCTGGTAGCCTTGGAAAAGAGTCAAATCCGTGGGGTACTTTGGCTTGAAAGGGCTGTAACTCCCTGCTCTGAGATGTGGAAGTCTTGGATCCCCCAGATTGCAACATTAGCCCGATAAACACGAGGACCGGGGCAGTGATCCGTGGCTTATTTATGGCTTTGCATCTCTTGGCATCACATCAGGACGGATTTCTATCTAATACCATCCAATCATCAATGACGACCGACGAACGACCATCACGATCAAGTACATGAGCTATGAGCGACATGAGATTTGTGGAGTAGTCCCAACCACCTATACCAATTCTCACCTTCTTTTGGGCTGCACTACAACACAAAGCCAGGTGTCTGGAGTTTTTGTTTTCAGGCGGTCAATATTGAAAACTGCGCATATGAGGCATTTGTTGTGTTACAACAAGTACAGCGAATGGATCATTTCAAGGTAAATAACTACCCTTTGGCATTTTCTGGCTTTCTGCTCTGCCCACATTTTGCACTTTACCCTTCCCCTATTGTTGTATCATTTCCCAAACCTTATGCTCACCACCCATCACCAAATCCCAATAATACCCTTCCTACCTTATCTGCATTGTTCACACCATCCCATCCGGCGAGCTTTCCCAGGCTCGCTCCAGCATCTTGTTCATCTCCACAAAATTCAAAAATCTCGACTACAAAATTTTCGACAATATTCAAATCCATGCGAAAATCAAAACATGACGAAAGCAAATCTAAGCATTTTCACCGGTTGACCTGGTTTTATGGATGGTCATATGGCGTCACTGTCGGAAAGTGTGTATCTGTTTTCTTTTTCTTCTTCACTTCTTTTTGCTTCTGCACAATTTACCCGATACACCCACATTGCACGGAGCTTTTGGCAGACATTCACACAGATATGGATCGGCCGAATGGCCCTCTTCTAAGATTTGTTTGGGTGGGCCTGTCACCCTACGGATTTGCATGCATGAGCATAACTGGCCACTTTTGTTTGTTTTACTTGTTCTTCTTTTTCTACTATGAATCGGGATTTCACCTGTAATCTGGCGGCCATGATTGTGCCCCAGTGGATCTTTTGTGGTGTTCATAGATGGCATGGCACGACGGGCAACGATGTGGAGTGAGTGTGTGTGGATGACAAGATCATAACTTCATGTATTCTGGTAAACTCTACCTAAGCTACTATTCGAATGAATATAGTAGATCAACCCCAATTCTCCTCCTCCGCGACCAGCACACCAGCACACCAGCAAACCCTTACTCTTCTTCCTCCCTCCCCTTCCTATATGACCCTCCTATCGCCACCCTACGCAGACCCCCCTACAACAACAACACAACCACCAGTGCCCCCCCCCCCCCCCCCCCCCCCCCCCCC